>VYZS01029992.1:3204-28620 GCA_013400695.1 Neodrepanis coruscans | reverse complement strand
TTGGAATGGGCTGCCCAGGGAGGTGGTGGAGGCACCATCCCTGGATCTGTTTAAGGAAAGGTTGAATGGCATACTCAGTGATGTGGTTTAGATGATGAGATGCTGTTGGGTAGGTTGATAAGTTAGGTAATAGGTTGGACTTGATGATCTCTACAGTCGTTTCCAACCTTGTTAATTCCGTGTAATGCTGTGTTTCTACCATGCAAAACAGAAGTTTTTTCCCATGTTTTTCTTTGTTTTATGTGTTTTTCTTTTTTTATATGTTTTTTCACCCTCTGTGTTCAACAATTTGGCCATCAATCTGTCACATAACTTGGGAGGATAATATGCCACCATTATATGATGCAGAGAGTGCCTTTATATCAGAGCTTCATCCATTCTCAAAATAATTACTGTCTAAACCTCTATTATGTGTAATTGCATCTTAGTAAACTGATGCACCTGCCTGAAGCTCATTCTTTGAAGTCAGTGGGGCTCAGTACAGGAATAAGTATTCATCAGTTTTGTTTTTAATATAGAATTGTGACTTTAGGTATAGAGAAGACAAAATTTATAAGCCCATGTCAAATAACCCTAGAACTGCTTTCAAAAAACTCATAAATTAAGTTAATTGTAATTCTTTGCTTTTATGTACCTCTATGGATTTTATTTCTTTGATGTTGAACAGCTGACTTGCTCTATTTCACATAGCTTATATGAAAGTGTAGACTAACTTTTTCTCAGGTGTTAGCAACACAATGCATTATTTAACAGAATACTTATTAAGAAAAAATGAAGTTTCAACAAAGTGTTACAGTTCCCTGAAGTGCTGACCTTACTATTATGTTTCTGGAAAATACAACAAGTGTGTTCCCTAATTAAACAAATAAATAAGATTTACTAAAAACTTCAATATAAAGGATTTAACATACTTGTCCCATTCACTGTAATCCCGAGGTATATTTTTCTTGTTTCTTTGTCTGTTTTGCAGTTTTTTATTCTGAAAGAAAAACAAAAAACCTGATTTTTGTAGTGGAAATGGACAGTCTTTTTGGTTTTGTTTCTGCAGTACATATTCTTAGTACTAAACACTATTCAAGACTAAACTCAGCATAATCTAGAAAATGTAATTCATCTTGCTTTAAAGAAACTATTTATGCATTTCATGTATCATGGTAATCTGAGAAGCTCCTGGGTCTCACACTTTCTCTGCCCTGTTACATGTCACAGAGGCACTGAATAAAACTTTCAGATAGGAGACTTCTCTTTCTAATTCCTATGTTGTGATGCCATCTTCCCAACCATCCTTTCAACACAGCAAGGGAGAACTCAGTTTTGACACACATATTGAATCAGTAACCTTGTTTTAGGAAAGTCTTTCCCAGGAGAATGCAACACACAGATTTTGATAGTCTCTGGAATCCTCACAACAAATGTACACATTATTGATTGCAAAATAGTGTCTAGACTTCTTTTGACTATTGATCAGTCCACTAAAGCTAATTCCTAACATGATTTACATTCCTTCTAGCTTATAGACAAGCTCCATCATTGAGGTTTGCCTTACCTAAAATTTATCTTTAGGTTTTTCCTGTAACAATCAGTCCCCAAACCAGATTTGATTGACTTGTATTGCAACCCATCTCCTACACTAATGAAATCTATTTCCATGGCTGTCCCCTTTGGCATCTCTTCTATGACTGTCATGAGACTATATTTCTGATATGTCCCTCCCTGTTTGTTGACTTCAAAATACTTAATAGCAAGGTGTGGCTCTCAACAGGTATTTCATAGTGGAACAGGCAGTTCAAAACATTCCCATCTACTCTGTCCTGGCCATTTAGCCCTCCTAGTACCTTGCAATCCATCATTCTCTGAGTTAGACCAGTGCAATTCTTTGTAGAGTTGCAGATTTACAATTTTCTGTGTTCAAGAAAACAATAGAGACCACTGTACAATCCTCAAATACCTGTATCTTTTGACTAAGCATGTGATGAACTGGACCAAAGAAACAAGCAGCAGCCTCTCAAACTTGCTTTACCAGTCACATAATGCTGTAACAAGGACATACTTCTGTAGCTGCATGTAATTTGCAGCTCAATTTGCATAATGCAAATGTGACCCTTCCTGTAAACACTTCTGACTATCTATAATGGTAGGTTACACAAAATTTTGTAGTATGTAACTTCAGAATTAACCTTAATGTTCTTTAAAGAAGCTACACAAAATGAAAAATATATTTAGTAATTCCTAAATATGCCTTCCTGAAACATGAGTTAGCATTAGACGTGCATCCTGGTGTACATTACAAATGTACTAATTTTTTTCAAACCAGAAGTCATTAACTTAAATGAGCACAAAAATAACGAAACTCTCAGAAGAAAATGCATAAGGTACACTAATGGAATTTCAAGTTAGGGAGTGAACTACAGCATGTACTTCTTTTGAATAAGGCAGAAGCATTGGCTCAAAAATCCACAATTTAAAAAACGCTAATCTCATATTCTTGAGACAATTGTAACCAAGAAGTGGTTCCAGGACAGTCAGGAATTTCTCAATCAGTAATATTTCAGAGCATCTCATCCAATGAAAAATACAAGTTTACATGCTGTGGGAACCAGAAAAAAGTCTTTGTGCTTGTCATTTTTCTTGCCAAAACTCACAACGCATGGACCTCAAGTTCTGAAGCCCAGTGAACACCTTCCGGACCAAAGATCACCACAACAACTGGCTTTAGTCCAGGTGGTACATAATTTGGCCTTGGTTCTCCTGTGAGCCCTGCATGGTGGCCTAAGACACCACGCCAGCTAACCAGTATTCCTTTTTAGTTCAGAATATCCAAAATAACATGAAGGCTACCTAGATGCTACTGCAGGGGATTTTTATAATGTAAAGCTTGGACTCTACATGTTACATGCCCTGGGCTGTGGTGTGAGGAGGTATCTGAGGACAGAAATCTTTCTAGAATAATATTAGGAAGCAGTGTTTGGCAATAGAACCTGTGCTGAAATCCCATCAATACAGTCTTTTGAATGTGAGGATGTGCTTTAGTTTCTCCTGGAAAAAGTGAAGCAGTGTGATATAAAAAGAGGGATATAGGACAGAAACTTCCATATTGTATTAAAGAGGAAACTCTTTTTCTACTCATTTTTGAAAAATCTTCCCCATAACTTCACACCAATAAAAAGAAAACACCACATAGAATTATCTACTATCAGTAGATAATAAACTATCAGTAATGAATTGAAACCATACCTATGTCAGGTATCAGCAAGAAAATGTGATTACACACAAAACTAGATGCTCCCAATTACCAAATCTGTACCATTGGTGCAATCCAGTGTTTTACAGTCAATAAGGATTTCCAGAATTGCCTTCACTGAAGATGCTGAACTTTTCGTGCATCTTATCAGATGAACAGTCTCCAATCAAGTAACAACATCATTTTCTGTTCTAGCAAACACTCATCTGTGACATGAATCAAAAGTAAAGCTACAGTGGCATTCCCCATCTTAGCATAATGGGATAGTCAAGAGGAATATACATTGCAAAATGTGAAAGAATACAGATTAATTACAAAAAAACCCACAAAACAAACAAAACAAAAGCACACCTTAGTTTCAACACTAACCACTTAGAACTAACATTACACTGGAATTCTCTTTGTATACCACACGTTGGACAGCACCTAGCTATCCCAAATGTCCGGTCAATGTCTAAGTGCCAGCTGGCAATAAGAAGTATTTTCTGACAACACAGGAACACAAATCAGTCATTTAGTAATACATTATTATTTGAAAAAAAAAACCCCATTTAATTTTTAAAAAGTCACATGACTGTAAGGATCCTTTCATAATATTTCTGACTCCCAAACATCCAAAAGGAAAAATACTTCAATGAGTTTGTTATAGCAGTGTCCCAGAATTTCCAAGAAGATTGTGAGAATCAGACTGAAGCGATCTATGACAACAACCTGACAATTGAAACAATCCCATCCCACACCTACTTGTCTGTCAACCCTTCCAGCAGCACTAACTACATTTAATATTAGTAAGAAAAACTGTTCACAGACAAAACTGATTTCAGGCAGATAAATAAATGGGAAAAAACAACACCCATAAATAAACTAATACCTAGAAAAAAATGTAAATATTTGTTCTGTGGCTGTGAAGATTTGTTAAGCATGCTTAATGACTAAATTAGGAAGTATGTTATATGACTGCAGTGAGAGTGGTAAATTCAAGGTATAAAATAAGGGCAACCAAAGGCTACATATACACCAGCACAGCTCAATACAGAAGTGGCTACAGAGTGAAACAATTGGTGCAGTGGGTCTAACATCCATCCTGTATGTGTTTCAGGGTATTTATTTTGGACCAGCTCCTGACTGGTCCTATGGAACAGCTGCAGAAAATCTCTTGGGATAATTTCATCCAAAAGGAATCTAGTTCATATGGTTAAACACCATTTTGAAATATGAATCAAAAAACATAAAAGGGTGTTTAAGGAGATGTGCTCCAGCAGTGGCTTCTTGATCAGAATTAAAACATCATTACAACACACATGCTAGTACAAAGAAAGCACTTCTGTTTAAGCATTGGTCTCTCACAAGGGAGCTTAAAGGTTTTTATTTTCTGGTTAACAAAATAAATCTGTCAATGGCTGGAAGTTTGTACATACAAAATTTTGCAATTTTAGAAAAGCATAATTAACAGATATTAGAAAACTGGAGATACCTGATTAGCAGGAAGACAGCTACTGGAACAGCGAATGGGAGGCCAGTTATCTTCTCTTTCATTTGGGGTGTCTGTTCTCTGGAACTGTGATTTCTTATCTTCATTCATTTCTGTCACCCAGTTCTTAAAATAAAGAAATAGTATGTCTGTACCTTGGGGCAGTAGAGCAGATATACTTCAGTCTACAATTACCCTAACAACTATCCTTATAACACAGTGCTCTTACTGGGGAAAGGCAATTAAGACAAAAAGCAATAGTGCTCTTTGAATAAAAAGTAATCTACGAAAAAAGAAATCTGTAGAGTTAAAATGGGCACTAAAGGTTCACAGACACTAATTCAAGAAAAAAATTAAAAAACCCATAACATAATCCTTCAATCATTTCCTCATTTAGTCAAGTAATTACATTCTACTTAAACACAAGACAGGGAAGATTGATACATCAAAGTGATTATATTACAGGCCATTATAAATTAGATACTGTACCATCAATTCACCATTAATTGTTTCCCATTCTTCAGGTGTGAAATCAGAAGCTGTGGCTGCTGGCTTATCTTTTCTCAGAGCTCTGCTCCTTGGATCTAAATGCTCAATACGCTTCTCACAAACCGAGGTAAGCTCAGGGTAACAGCCCTCTTCACCAGACCTTCCAAATGCAAAGAAAAAAGAACTACACTGCACTGTGTCCTCCACATTTCCCTCCATATGCAGGCACTACTGCGACTGCAGAGGACTATTTTCCTGTTATGACCCAATCTTACTATCATCTAATAACTTTTTCATCAGAAAATTCCAATTAACCCTCAACCATTTTCCAGTGTCCACATATACATAAAATTACACATGTACACAAAATTATCATCACAGTGCTCTTAAAAAAATTTTGTGTCATTTTCAGCTAAACAGGTCTCACACCTGAAATTAACACAGGCAGACAAGATAGATCATGAAAGAACCAAAATACAGTGGCAGTATTTTGAGAAAAACCCAGCATTGAGTTACTCAAACCATTTGGATGGTTTAAGCAGGACTTGGATTTCTAGTGTTATCACTGGGATGCTTCTAACATGATTACTTAAAACCTTATATTTTACTTTTTAAATTAGAAAGTCAAAAAGAGGCTCAGACAAGAGTGTTTTGGTAAGGGTTCTGTTAAATTTCACAGAACAAAAATAAAATTATTAATGAAGATAAAATGAAGATTTACCTCAATACCCTGAGAATCTTTTCCAGGTGCTTAACATCTGTGCATTCTTCAATGAATTTGTAGTCCAGATGACTAATAGGTATTTGATATGTTTTAGTGGTTCCTTGGTCCAGCAAAAATGGTACTGATTCATCACCCATATCTAAATACTATAAAGAAACAAATGTAGTGATTTTGTAAGCACTTAGTTACATTTTGAAGCAATGCCAATTTAAGGAATAAACCTGCTCATGCTTCACTCTGTTATGAAAGTAGACCTATGGCCATGAAACAAAATATTTTGGATTTGAAGGCCTGAACATATGACCTGTCCTTGACAGAGGTTTACTGACAGAAACATGGTTGAATATGAGAAACACTTTGTAGGAAGAGTATGTGCAACTCTATTGCTTCTGCAAAGCAGAGCAATTCACAAAGTCTGCTTAAAGAAAAAACTGCAAATTTTTGCTTATTACATTCTCAAAACCATATGGTATTACCTATTCCAAGCAAGTGTGATAAGCATGAAGGATAAGGTGGTGCAGGACACTGCTGTTTTCCAGAGGGAAGATGTTAACCAACACAGTGTATCTAAAGGAATGATAACCTTTGCCTTCTCCATAGCCAAAATAAATACAATTTTCTTTCCTCACTAACTGCATTTTCTGGGTCTCTGCTTCTCCTACAGTACTAATCTGAGTCTCTCCCAAAAGGTCTGTGACTGATGAAGGGAGGGGCTCAAATAGGACCTTTGATCTGCTCATCTGCATCTTTTTCTGTTTTGATTCCAAGCTCTACGGAGCTGAATTTCCCCTCTTTTTCCCCACTTATACAGCACACAAATTGATCGGTTATTTTTAACAAGTATGGTAAGGGCCATGATGAGATAACAAACACGTGTAGTTATAAACCAAACTAAAATAATTGTCTTCCATTGCCTACCGTAATTACACTTAGTAATTCGTAGTTGCACAAAAGATGTTTATCATAATTAGGTGTTGCATTGAGATTCTGCCCCCAAGACTTTAGAGTTTCAGTGCTGGAAAAGGAACAAGACCCATGGAAAGCCGTACGAACGCAGCAAATAATTGAACAGGAGTAAAAAGCTCCTCCCTTTTCAGTATTTCCATGGGGTGCCCAGGGAGGTGCCCAGGTGCTGACAAGGACAGCACAGCACGTCCCAGCCCGGCGCCCCTCTCCCGCACACCTTCCCCGCACCGCCCTTCTCCCGGGGTCAGGAATTTACCGCAGGACCGGCTCCCCCAGCCCGCGCAGACAGCCCGCGCGTGGCAACGGTCGCTATGTACAACATGGCGGCCTTGGACACTCCGCCCCGCCCGCCTCCAGCGGAGTGCAGGGCACAAATACAGCACTTGGGGTGCACCTTTCTTCAACACCACTCCTGTTTTCAGTTTTACTCAGCACAGGGCAGGCAGCCCACTCCCAACGCCGGTATCCGCCGGTGCCCGTCCCAGTGTGCCCTGCCCTCCCAAGGGGTCCGGCCCCTTCCACATCTCCGGCAGGGAGAGGCACCCACAGCCTGTTCATGGTGCGGCCAAACCTCGGCAGCACTGCTCATGCCTTCTCCTCCCCACCCACCCTTCCGAGCAGCCCTGGCTACAGCAGCCCTTATTTTGTCACGCAGGCACGAGATGCACGCCAAGCAGGCCGAGACCGCTGTAGTTAAAAGGTTATCATCCGTATCCGAGTGTACCTGGTTTCCAGGAAAAACCCAGTCTTAATAGCAAAGATCAGGTAAATAAGAAAATCTTAACCAAACCGGTCCAAAACGGCGTCTCGGACTGCTTTTCTTTGTCCTCTATAACAAGCCACTGCAGCTCACGCACACCTTAAAAAGATACCTTATTCCGGTGATGAGTTAAACACGTCACCTCAACTAAACAGCAGCCTTAGCAACGTCATAACTGAGATCAAGCACACACAGTCCAGCAACATTTACTGGTAGACTTTAGTGATAATACATAACACACATTCCAAAAACACAAGATGCAAAAAGTTTTGGCTCCTGAAAACAAAACCACCCCTTAGATCTTCCTATTAAAGACCCCCGAGAAGCCAACTGAAAAGCAATTTAGTTTGCTATTTCAGTTTTGGGATGCCACTCAAATTACCTTTGCAACAAATGTTTTTCCCTTGAGTACAAAAGGAAGTTTGTACTTTCCTTGAGTACAAACAAGTCCTGCACCACTTTGATAACTTTTGTTTCCACATTGCTTCTTAAAGTTTACCTCGCCTCCCTCTCCCTCTTCTTTCCCAAGAGATGATTTTATGGCACTTCCAGACATCCATACCTTGACACATCCACAACTGGGTGCCAGAATTAGGTGCTCTCAAGTCCTTTGAGATTTCTCTTAAGAAATCCAGATCTGTGTTTCATACCTAGCCTTGTGTAGCCCTCTGTTTATTTTCAGTGGAATTTATTGACACCACAGTTATTTCATGCAATTCATAGGAGTCCAAAGAACATTTCCCAGTGTTAAAATACAAATATAGTTTAGATGAGAATAATGAAAACACGGTTAACTCAAAAAGAATACAATTCCACTGAACTTAAAAAATACTCTGACTACAATTTAAACAACAGCTTTAGAAGTCTATTGCTGGAAGACAGTATAGACAAAATTGAGTATTACAGTAAATTTTAATAATCTCTTAAAACACAAATAAGAGTGTGCATTTGTACACAAATAGTTTACAGAGCAAAACTATCAGAAAGATTAAACTGCATCGTGAAGTCACTGTATCTTCAGCAGACGTCACCGGGCATCAAAAACCACCACTGGAATAGCTCAGTTAAAGAAAAAAAAAAAAGCGATGTTGCTGAAAAAACAAAAGATGGGGAGAGGAATAAAAGAGAGAGACTGTCTAAATCTAAAGTCACGACTGACTACATAAAAGTATTTCAAAAGCCATCTTTAATAAAAGGTTGAATAATGTCAACAATTCACAGGACAGCACCCAGTAGACTATCGTAACTTATGATATTTTACATAGAAAACGGAAAAAAAGAGAGAAAGTGCCAGGAAAGAAATAAAGGTGCCAAATCACACTTCAAAGATTGCTCTACCGTAATGAATTTTGGCCTTGAAGAATTGCTACATAATTACTCAAATTTTCCATTCTGTTTCCCTTATATATCTTGTCTCCATCTACAGCTTCCCAAATGCATTCAAGTGCATTTATAAAAGGATACATCTTTTTGTCCTTTTCTTGTACATTATTCTGTAGCCACATTCTCTGCATCTGATAGGATCTCTTGCTTTTATTTCATTTTCTGTGTGACATTCTGAGGTAACAGAGGAAGGCAAAGGGAGTGGATAAACAAAAACAGGATTGTTAATGCACAGGTAACTTTAAAACTCATAGTAATAAAATTCCTATTTCTGGCAAACAAATATAAGTGTAACGTGAATCTGTACCAAATCTCAAGATACTGAGGAAAAAAAAAAGAAAAAGCAAGTTTCACTGATATTACAGTCAAAGAAAATCTTGGTGAAAACGATCAAAGTATTACTGCACAGCACACCTTCCACTCTAGATATCAGAACGTCTTCTAATGAATATTTCAGCTGGGCCCTCCAAAAGCCCACAGTAAGAAAGGATTTGACTACTGTATTTCAGCAAAAATGAGTGCCCATACAGCATTTTCAATAAAACACTCAGAGATGCACTGAATAGAAGGTCCACTATTTGTACCACAAGTGGACACTTAGAGAAAGCATTCTCTGGAGATGGAGGAGCTCACACAGCAACACAAACTGTAGAGAATTATTACCATGTCCATATCCATATGATAACCCATATACATGTTACTATCACTGTGTAAAGCTCTAAAGATCATCGGGATGCACACTGCAAATATCTGTACCCATGTACTGTTCAGTATAATGGCTAAGCTTTAGTAAAACAATAAATCTCCAGTAACAAGTAACAAAAAAATCACTAATGTCGTCTCTTTACCTCCACAAATGTAAATCATTGGCTGCTGCTTTGGAGGCTGAACATCCTTCTGTGAATCCATGTTCTAAACAAAAAACACACAACATGCACATCAGTTTGAGTTTCGGTGTTTGGGGTTTTTTTCCCCAAGAATTCAAACCTAACAAAAGATGAGAACACTTCCTTAAAAAAATACAAACAAATAGTCTGTATTTGATATGCAGGACATGGAATAATTCAGGCTGAAAGAGACTTCAGAAAACCATCTAGTTCAACTCCTCGAAAGTAAAGTAACATGAAGTTTCTCAGAGCTTTACCAATCTGCTATAGAAAACTTCCAGAGACAGAGACAGCACAACATTTTCTATTAAACAGAATTTTAAACATTAAAGCCCAACGAATAGTATTTTCTTTCCCTCCTCCTGCAAATGTTAAGAATTTCCCTGCTGGAAATATAAAATTCAATGATTTCTTATGTATCATTTATGTAACCATGGTCCTATCATAAACAAGATAAGCCTCGTTATTTATCTTTTCTTCCCCTCTGATGTACTAGCTAACCTAAGTTACCTTTTTGGTGATCTAAGGCATTAGAAATCCTGGGAACAAGACTGTGAGTAAAAGAGTAATAGGAAGAGAAGGAATTCCATCTTTAAACCATAAAATAGATGTGTATGATTACCAAATCAGGAGTGAATACTCAGTGTTATTCTTCAAACACCTCTTAATGCTCTGTAATGGTTTTGATTGATCAGATTTATTTGGAGACAAGTGTTTCGTCACAGCATCAGACTAAATAGTTACATATACTCCAAAAACATTCTACCAAGTTTTAAGTAGTCCTATCCTAACATGTAAATGTGCTTGAAACTATGAATTTTAAGGCAGTTACTGTACCACCAGAGATCTAGTAAAGACTTTTTTTCCCCACCCAAGTCTAGATTTGAACATGAATATTTCCTTGTAGTTTTTTTGAGGCTGTCATTTTCTATATTGCTGTTCTGTTTGACATAGAAGACAAAAATTCCTGTCCCTTATGCCAGTAAATAACATTCTTGATGCTTCCTTATGTGTCTGGCTCTTGGATGCTTTTGCTTAATATTACAACAAAGATTATTTACATGATCTTCACAGTTTGTTTCAGTATAAATTCAACTGGGAAAACTATGGTATTGAAAACAGGACAAGCTTGACAGTTCATTGTTTAAGACTCTGATCAGCACTTGACAAACCACCTTGTTAAAATTTCCACTATGTTGCTCCATTTAAGAGAGCTGGAAAAAAAATTATTAAACTCTACAGCTTTCAAGTATGCCATAACATAACCACAGTGGCACCTTAATCCATTGTGTTAGTCTTTTATGAGTATGTTATAGTAAAATAAGCAGTCCCCCATTAGGACTGGAAAACAGTAGCTCTTCCAAAACCCAGAGCTGAACTAAGGCAGATCACAGTAGAAGCTAAAAAACTTGAGTTAGTGCTGCTTGTACAGCAAAATGATGCTGATGCTGAGGACAGCAGTGACCCACAACCATGTGCCTTGCCGGGTGGTGCCCTGGCTTTGCCTTTACACACCCTGCAGCTCCGAGTGCCACCAAGGTGACAGAGCCAACAGCACAGGAACGCACCGGCCTGCAGCCAGAGCCCAGCGGGAGACGTGGGAGCAACACAGAGTCACACAATGGGTCAGGCTGGAAGGGACCACAGTGGGTCGTCTGGACCCCGCTTAAGCAGGATCACGCCAGAGCACATGGCACAGGATTGCATCCAGTTGGTTCCTGAATATTTCCAGTGAGGGAGATTCCACAACCTCTCTGGGACATCTGTCCCAGTGCACGGTCACTCGCACAGTAAACGTCTTCCTCATATTCAGGTGGAACTCCCTGTGCATCATTTTCTGCCCGTTGCCCCTCGTCCTAGGGGACCGCCGGGCATGACCAAGAGGCTCATGGCTCCATCTTCTTGGCACCCCCACTTTCGATATTTGTACACATTAACGAGGTCCCCTCTCGGTGCCCCTCTCACGCATCCGTAAGAGGCCAACCCGCCCCTTCAAGTCCCATACAGCCCATAAAGGACGGACAGCCTTTCCCACGCCCCACCGGCCCCTCCGCCCCAGCTCCTCATCCCGCCCCAATTCCACACCGGCACCTCCCGTCCCGTCCTGTCCCGTCCCGTCTCGTCCCCCACCGCCCCGCGGGGCTCGTACGAAGGAGCAAAGCCCTCGAGGCTGGGCCAGGCCTTTCCCTGCCCGCCACGGCCCCGTCACCACCGCTCAGCACCGCAGGGGACCCCCGGCCCCGCAGGGAAGAGCCCAAATTCCCGCACTCACCTCTTCCCGCTGCTCCCGGCGCTGCCGGCGCGCGCTGATGACGAGCCGCCGGGCGGAGCGGAGGCGGAGGCGGGTCCTGCTCCGCTCCCCGCTCCGGCCCCCTCCCCGCCGAATAGTGCAATTAGCTCGAGAAAGGCATAAATATTCAGCTACCGGTGTTAACCCCTTGCGGGGGTACGCGGCGCAGAATATTTGGCGGCGATTTTTAAGACACAGGCTTTCGTATAAATAGCGGCGCCACTTTCCGATGAAGAAAGCAGGCGGCCGCGTAGTGGAGGTATTCCGTGTTTTTATTATTTTATTTGGGTGTACCCGACCTACTCGGGACGCAGGATGCCCTGTGCCCAGTCTGGTCACAGGGCTGCGGGGGTTTAGACCGCAGAGGTGTTTTACCCCGAGGACCTCTCTGTTTGCAGAAGTGTTTCACCTGAGATTGTGGGTAAAACCCAAATCGTGGTGTTTTGATGCTGTGGTCGGTATTATGTGCACCCACATGAAGCCAAACTCCCCTGCTCCAAACATATATAGTACACATTTCAAGCGTAAGGCCATATTATGAAAGAAGTTGCAGTGATGGCGATTCCCGATGCACTGAATTGAAATAGCGCAGACAAGGTTTGAAAAGACACCGCTCGCTCTCTGCCATTGCGCCACCTCGCCGGCGGAGGAATTTTGGACCTTCAATTGGCATTTTGAAGAATTATCTATCTTTGCTTTATTCACGGAAAAAANCCCCTTCCCGCAGGGAGCGGAGCGGGGGCGGGAAAACCTCGCCCTCACCCAGCCGGGAGCCTGGGGAGAAGCAGAGCAGGGGCAGGAACGACCCAGGGGCGCTTTAACAGTGCGGCGGGAGGGCAGGAAACCCACGGGGCTGAAGTACAAAGCGTGAGGAGCGGGGCGAGCCTCGTCTGTATCATCCCGCGTCCCGGAGGAGCNTCTTGGGGAATTGGTAGGAAAGAGAGAGGAAAGGCTTGTGGGGGAGATGGGGAAGTCCAGGGCAACAGGTACTGTTAAAATGGGAAGGAAATGCAGTCGTAGCTGAGTGCAGCACTGGTGTTGCAGAATGCATTACCGTATTTTTGTTGTTTAGAAGGAGTGTTTTCAGGTTTTGATTGTTTGTTTGTTTGGTTTTTTTTGGGGGGGTTGGGGTGTTGTTTGGGGCTTTTCTCAGTTCGTGTGGTTTTTTTGTTGGTGGTTTGTGGTTTTTTTGGTGCCACTTTTTTGTTATATCACGCTTTTTGGTGTGACGCTTCCGTGTATTGCATTAAGTGCGGCAATTGCAACTTGTTACATTTCTTGGATATTTCCGATCTCGCTCGCATAAGTGAGCTGAGGTTTGAGCGGAGACTCAGCTTGTAGCTATTGTGTCCCGCTATCAAGCCGCCAATTTCACTGAGAAAGTAGTTTATTTTATAAATGAGTACAAATATTTGAAAACCAATTTCATCCAGTTCCTGTGACATAGATGATACTACAGAAAGCACTTTCAAAAAGGTTCTACTACATTCAAGAACAGTTTTTAATGTTTTTGCCTTCTAAAAAGAAAGGGGGAGATACCCCAAGCATCTTTCTCTTTTTAGCCCCAACTGTTACCTTGGAGTCGCGTAAACCGATGTTTTTTGCCTAAAAACGTCAGTCCGCCGGTTCTGGGTTGGGAACTTTTAACCCCGTGTTTCCTCAAGTACCCTCCGGGAGTCTGTGAGAGGCTGGAGGAGCGGATTTTCCAAGGGCGAAGGCTGCGACCTTGCCAGACCTCACGTACAGGGAATAAATACGTTGCTTAATTTCGGCATTTCTTTGGAAAGCCTCGAGCTTGTTTCTTTAAATGTAGGTCTTGCCTTTTTTTTTGGGNCCGGAGGAGCGCGCTGGGCTGGGCTGGGCTGGGCTGGGCTGAGCCGACCCGTCCCTGAGGCGCCCGCCCTGCCCTCTCCCCGGGGCCGCAGCGCGGAGGGGGCGGGGAGGCAGCGGTTGGTGAGGGCGGGTAGTTCAAACCCGAGCGAGGGAAAGCGGCGGCGGCCGCACGCGAGGGGCCGGTGTGGGTGGGGAGAGGCCGAGCGGCTCCTCGCCAAGGGCAACGGGCCCGGGCCCGGGCGGCGAGAGCTGCCGGGCGGCACCGTCCCCGCTCGCTCCATCCCGCCCTCAGGCCCGCTCCCCAGCCCTGCCCGGGGCCCCGTCGCAGCCGCAGGGGCCCCTCCGGGCGCTGCTCCTGTGCCCAGAGATTTGCTACGCGGGGGCGTGAAGGGGTTGCTTTGCTCGTGTCCAGCATCCCAGGTGGCTGACAGACCCTCAGGTGCTGGTCCCCAGGTAGCTGTCAATTATCTCCATCTCTGGGTAATTAGGCTTTGCACACATAGTGATGCCCTGAAAACTGTCTCAGCTGGGTAATGGTTGTCTTGCATCTCTGTCTTCTCTTCATATCTTTCTCACTTTCATGTTATCAGTAGGGGTAAGGAATACTTTGAATACAGCACCTTCACTTTGGAAGATCTCAAGTTACTTCACAAATTAGGGTAAGTGACTCACTTTGTATGGGTAGGACTTGGCTATGGCATCTTCAGTATTAATAACTTTGAAGGTATCCATGACTTCTCTGTTTTCTCTGCGGGTCAAAGAGCAGAGTCTTCAGATATCTGCAGTAAAACTGACTATGATACCTATTTATATAACAGAACACATTCTTGTATGACCAAAACTTTGTCTTTATCTGCTTTGTTAGCAATGGTGAATGATGATAAACAAAGACAAAACAACTTGTTCAGTATGTGTTAGTGGAGAATGTAAATTAGTATCAGGAACAGGCATAACTCCATCCTAGAACTCACGTCTGAATTAGAGGCAGTATTTAAATTGCCTTCTAGTAACCAGTATTTTTACCTCTGTAGGGTGCTTTTGTAAGACTAACCTTGTTAGAAATGATTCCTTGTCTAAATATGTGAACTCTGTCTTGAATTTAGTTTGAGTCAGTTTAGTTTATTTTGTTCCATAAACTTCCAGAAAGTCTGCAAGTGATTTGTAGATCAATTTGAGAACTACAAAATTAATAATAGATATGAGCAATGCACAGAGCACAAGAATCTGTACTTAGCAGATGAATTTTGCTACTTGCTTTGTAAGTGACTTGGTGTGTGACCAGCCTTTTCTTCCCTGCACATCTGTTTGATGACATCTAAGACAAGGTTAACAATACTTTCAGAAACTACTTCAAGATCTCCAGATGAAAAGGGCTCCATGTTACATATCAAATGTAGTAGATGAAACTTTTCTACTGATAAAAAAAGAAGTGCTTATAAAAGATAGGTTTTATTAGGCACCTCTTATCAGTATAAGCATTATCTTGTTCTACTATGAGAGCTGTCCAGCACCTCTAAAAGGCTTTCCATTCTGCACTGTATTTGTAAAATGAGACCTTGCCTTAAATTATATCTTATTTTGTAGGAGTAATACATTTGGGGGAAAAAAAAGGAATGCATATATGAGCTAGAAGTTTCTATTGGGATTTGCAGTAAATCATAGAATGATTCAGGGAAGGGATGTTAAAGATTATGTAGTTCCAAACCCCTTCCACGGTGAGGGCACTTTCCACCAGACCAGGCTGCTCAGAGCCCCATCCAGCCTGGCCTTGAGCACAACCAGGGATGCAGCATCCACAGCTTCTCTGGGCAGCCTGTGCCAGTGTCTCATTGCCCTCAGTGAAGAATTTCTTCCTCACATGGAACCTAAACCTGCCTTTTTCAGTTTAAAGCCATGACCTCTTGTGTTATCACTCAGTGCCCTTGTAAAAAGCCCCTCTCCAGTTTTCTTGCAGGCCCCCCTTAGGTACTGGAAGGCCACAATAAGATTTCCCCGGAGCCTTCACTTCTCCAGGCTGAACAACCCCAACACTCCCAGCCAGTTTTCACAGCAGAGGAGCTCTACCCCTCTGGTTATTTTCATGGTCCTCCTCTGGATTCCCTCCTTGTTTTGGGGCCCCAGGACTCAGGTGGGGTCTCACAAGAGCAGAAGGTATAGAAGAAAAACAAAGTATCAACAGTATGAATGATGAAGTAGTATAGAAAAGAGGTGAAATGAAGCAGCTCACTGGACATTGTTCACTTGGTGTCTATGCTGGAGTGGGAATTTTATTTATATTATTCTCTAATAGTTTCTAATTTTATCCAAACCAATGCAGGCTCCCCCTGCCGGACGCTTGCCTATGCACAGCACATTTTTGGCTTTCGCTTGAGTTACAATCCTTTAACTCTGCTATTCTGATCTCCCTTAGAGCTGCAAAACCTTGGTTTTTTTGTGATTTTTATGTTACTTGAGACACAAGTTTGCTTAAATTATTTTATACTGTAATATTTTAATTTTTTTCTACTCTGTTCTTAAGGATTAGATAATTTCTCCCATAGAATGCTTCAGAATAAAACTGTGAGCATAGGTTTTTCCTTTTGTTGTTTCTTCAGTGTGCTGGCTGAAAATTAATTTTCTAACCCCGGGAGCCTGTGGCTTTTGTTAAATGTATGATTAGTTTTACTGTGCCTATGTTTTAAGGAAAATATTAATATTTTTAGAGGTAAATGTGGGTATATGATTTTTGCTTTTTGTTTGGTTTTGGCATGTTTTTTTTGTTTGTTTGTGATTTTTTTGGTGGTGTTTTGTTTTTTGGTCCTCTCCTCGCCCCCTGGCACTAAGATTTTGAACTGCTGTCTCTAAGATGCATTCAGTTTAAATATCTGTCCTTCAGCATTTTTGGAAGGAATATCTATTGGCAACATTTGCTAACTAACAGCAGTTCACAAAATTCAGTATAAAAATGAAGCCTTTATTCTCTTTGTAGACTACACAAAGATAATGCCCTATTTTTATGACAGGTATCTCATAGATCTTCTTCCTCTTACAAAAAGAAGAGCTGTGTCAACGTGGCCCTTTGCTCACAGCATCAATAATCGACTCTAGTGCAGCAGCCCACTGCTGACTTCATACACAGAGACTTCATACCTTTAATAATATAGGAAAAAGTTATTTTCTACTTCCTGACACAGCAGTTTTGCTGAAGTCACAGGGTCACAGGATGGGAAGGAACCACTTGAGATCACCTTGTCCAACCTCCCTGCTCAAGCAGGGTCCCCTATGGGATGTTACTCAGGACTGTGTCCAGGTGGCTTCTCAATGTCCCCAGATGAGGAGAGGCCACAACCTCTCTGGGCAGCCTGTTCCAGTGCTCTGTCACCCTGACAGTAAAGAATTTTTAACTCATGTCCAGGTGAGACTTCCTGTGTTCCAGTTTCTGCCCATTGCCTCTTGTACTATTTCTTGGCATCACCAAGAAGAGCCTGGCTTTCTCCTCTTGACAGTCTCCCTTCAAATACTTACAGACATTGATGAGGTCCTCTCTCAGTCTTCCCTTTTCCAGGCTAAACAGGCCCAACTCCCTCAGCCTTTCCTCTTAACTGAGTTGCTCCAATCCTCTCATCATCTTTGGAGCTCTTCACTGGACTATTTCTTCATTTTTCTTGAACTGGAAAGCTCAGAACTGGACACAGCACCCCAGTGAGGCAGCACCAGGGCTGAGCAGAGGGGCAGGATCACCTACCTTGGCCTGCTGTCCTAGTGCACCCCAGGATACCTTTGGCCTTCTTGGCCACAAGGGCACTGCTGGCTCATGGGCAGCTTGTTGTCCACCAGGACTCCCAGGTCCTTCTCCTCAGAGCTGCTTCCCAGCAGGTCAACCTCCAGCCTGTGCTGGGTATAGGGATTATTCCTCCCCAGGTGCAGGGGGAGGAATTCAAAAAGGGTGTCCCTGTTGAATTTTAGATGGTTCTGCTCTGCCCATCTCTCCAGCCTGCTGAGGTCCTTCTGAGGGGCTGCACAGCACTCTGGGCTATCAGCCACTCCTCCCAGCTTTTTGTTGTCAGTGAACTTGGTGAGGAGGCATCTGCCCTTCATCCAAGTCACTGACGAATAAGTCAAACAATCCCAGGCCCAGTATCAACCCTTGGGGGGCACCACTAGTGACAGGTCTACTCAAACATTGAGAAGTGATGTAGGTGAAACACCAGATGCTGTTTGGAGTTGGTCCTGTAATGGCAAAGTTATCCCTAATTCATGTAAGCAATATCTTAGTGTTTCCTATTTACAATGTCATTTATTTCACTGAATAAAATGGAATGAGCAAAAAGCAGTGATGGAAAACAAATGTGAAAGCAAGGTACTTATAGAGGTAAAGGGGAGAAGGAAAGGAAGCAGGCCAGACTTCAGAGTTGTTTTGGAATTATTCTTATGTACCTTTCTTTCCTAGAAGAATTTTTCTTAGTTATATGGGTAGGGATTTTTGTTTGTTTTAAACCTGTTTGTTTTCATGCTGGTATTAGCAAGATTGTGTAAGCCTTTGTGCTAAGGTGTTACTGTCTGCTGTTTAACAGCCTGTTTCCTTTGAACTTCTATTTGTTGCTGTCTCCTTACAGTAGAAAACAAAACAAAGCATTTTCTATATTACAATGACCTAAAAAAGTGCCTTCAGTATGGGTTAAAATACTAATGGCCCAAGGTCATCAAAGAATAGTTCCCCCATCACCTCTCTCAGGCAGTTTAGGTTCCCACTGATTGGATCTGTTGGCTTAGAGCTTGACTAAGTCAGGACTGTTGGGATATTAGCAGTGACTTGGTGTTTGAGTCACCTTTAAAGATTCCTATTTGTTGTCTGTTTTGAAAGCTCAGTTGCTATTTCCAGGCCTTACGTTCCAAAGTACCACTTGTAGAGGACAGTAACACACCCCAGTGACAGGTGCTGATTCCAGCTGTGAGATGGAACGTGGATGTGCAGTGCTTTGGTGTCTGTGGGAACAGCTCTCTTACTGCCACCACTCAACTTCTTTGGTACAATTATTGTGTCTTGTGTGTAGAACCCAATGTCACCGTGGTTACAGTGACAAACTCTGATGTATGAATTGCAAAAAGTAAGCCTGTTTCCATGGATCTTTTATTCAAATGTGGGCACCAACCACATCTAACTTTTCTAAGAAAATACATAGTAGGTCTTAAATTATCTGTACCTGGTGAGTGTGTGTACAGTCAGTCCATGAGTTTCTTTAAAGTGTAAAGCTTCGGAACTGAGCAAAAGCAGAGAGCTTCTTCACAAAATTAACATTTAAATGTTAGGGCAGATAAAAATGCTCTTTTCACTTTGAAACTGTAGGTTGAATTTATTCCCTCCAGAGACTGTAGCAGTCTAAATGGTAGGGAGACTCGTGACTTCATGATTAATTCTCTTATTTTACTTGAGGAGAAAATGCCTTTTGTCTAAACTCGCCTATTACCAGAATTTCTGCCCATTCTTGAGACCTGAACTGTTGCTGGCTGAAAGAATCAATAACACAGGGCTAATAAAAATCTTGTCCCTATTGGAACAATAGGGGATTTGTTGCCAGTTTCAGTCCCAATGGGCCTCTAGTTGCTGTGTTGCTTAGTTGAAGTGTTTTTCCATGGATGAGGAGTGGCAGATCAATTAGCTAGCTGGATATATGCTTGAACTGACCTCACAGTATCTTATGCATTTTAATCACTTATTCTAACCACCTACTTGATAGCAATTTATATTTGTGTTCTTGTATAAGCACTGTTTCTGCTAAGACTAATGAAGACTTTTGTTATGGCTGCCATCTTGATTGACTTACACAGGGCTTCCTCATGAATCTGAGGGTGCTTTGGTGACTACTTTTATGGTTTGTTTCAGAAACAACACTGGTGTCTTCATTTACAAAGCCAAAGTGTCAAGCAGACAATGTCAGACAGTCATTCAGTGAAGTTCAACATTGTTAAAAGAAACAGATTAAAAACTACCAGCAGCAATTTTAAATTCTCCAATTTTAAAGACATATGTTGCACTTCACCGTTCCTGGACCGCAGATGCAATGAGCCAGCACAAGATCGTGATGCAGAATGTAATGAAGCACCAAGTGTAACAAGTGTATCATTGCTACAAGAGCATTCTGAGCACATTCATCCAAATGCCTTCTTTCCAATGTCATCATCTCTTGAAAAAGATCTGAGTTCTATCTCCTTATCAGAAGGAAAAGAAGCAAAGAGAAGTGCAGATGTTTTTGAAAGTCCTAAATCAAGCAGAAAAGGATCCTCACTACGCAGGAGGTTGATTTTACCCAAGACTGTTGAAGTTGGTACAACTGTAGAATGCTGTGAAAGACAAGTTAGTTCTTCAGGAAGCATTGGGAAGAAAATATTCTCTTGTGTTTTGAACTCTGAAGAAAAACTTTCAAGAACTACAGCAAATTCTCCAAAAGATAAAAGTTACAGAGCTCTGACAACTAGCAAATCAAAACCTGAGGACTCCAATCCTGGTTCTCCAAAACGGAGACTTTCCTTTTCACAGCAAAGGACTTCTACACTGGATGAGTCCCAGTGTAAGGACCCCTTGCTGCTGGAATCAGAGAGTTTATCTCCCATTCAGTGTAAGGATGCAACTGTTGGTAACGCTGATGAATTCAGTGGTAGTGTTCTTGTGAGAGTTAGTGATGCACTGCTTAGGACTCTCACTTGCATTGAGGCCAGTGAGGGTAAATTCCTGAATTCTATCAACAGTCCCGTAGAGAACTTGAACTTTGGACTGTGTGATATCACCTCTCCCCCTGTTAAGGTGGCAAATTACCCAGACCTTTCAACACCTGAAGACAGTGGATATAATTCACTTCCTTTAGATAAATCAGGAGACTCGTTGTCTGATCATGAGGGATCTTTCCAAGAGCTCTTCCAAAAGCACAAAGAAGATCCCAAAATTCTAGATAATAAAAGAAAGACAAGAAAACTTGAACGAGTTAGAAGGTTATCCACCCTTCGGGAACAGGGCTCCCAGTCAGAGACAGAGGATAATCATGGCAGTCCTCCTTCAACACGTGTCTTAACAGGAGAAAGAAACTTTCTCAGGAAAGATCATGAATTAATTCTAAAAGAACAGCCTAGTGGAGACCTGGTTGTAAGTCATGGAGATTTCTCAAGAACTCCAGCTCTGAAAATAGTTCATGAAATTTGCTTGCGAAGACAAAGATCAGACCAAAAGCAACTATCAGAGAATATTGATGGAGCAGAAATATTTGCATTAGATCATGTTCTTCCTGGACTTATTGGCAAGAAAATGGGCCTTGAAAAATTAGACATTTTAACAGAATTAAAAACCAGAAATTTAAAACATGTTCTTGCTATAGTTTTAGATGCTTTGACAGTGGAAAGTCTATGCAGGTAAGCACTACAGCTTCACACACACACCTAAAAAAAGGGGGGAAAATATGTGCTTCTGCAGATGAATTACAGTGAATTCTGGAATACTGGATGTCAGCAGTAGAATTTGTTTGTTTTTGTGGAAATTAAAAATTAAAAACTTCTGTCACCTTTAATGAAGTAAGTCTTTGTGTAGTTATAAAAGTATATTATATAGGGGAATTAAAAAGGCAAAACAAACATGAAAATTATTAAACTTAAAGCTGAATCACAGTACTTGTAAATTTTATTGTGTATTTTATTTACTTAGTTATTTCTAAGCTCAAAGATGCTCAAGAATTTTAGTTAATGAGTAATTTTCTAGATTCATTTCTAAACAATAGAAATTGTCATGAATATTTTCAGAACATTTAACACAAAAATGTGGCTTTAGAAACAATCTTGGTAAGTGGCTTATGTGGAGGGAAGAAAATGATTCAATTTTCTAAGCTGAAAATATGCTGTTATTTATATTTTGATTGTTCTCTGGACTCTTCTGTTATCTATACAGTGGTGTGTGTGAGAGTATGAGATCTGTGTTTCATAACACTATCATGGACGAGTAGGCAGCAGTAGTGTGTAAAATGACCAAAGCATATGAAACAGTGCAAAAATCTTTACCAGGAAAAATGTGAAAGTGCATAATTTTTTTCATTAATTTGTTCCAGCATTTGGAAAGTGAGCAAAAACTGGCGTGAAATTGTCATACAAGATAAAAGTGCAGATAAGAGGAGAAAGTTGTACATAAAACAGCTGAAAGAAGAAGATGGGGTAAGGCCGTTCTCAAAGGAGATTTTTGGTTTTTTTTCCAAATGCAAAAGAAGGCAGCTCAAAGGCAAGAGGAGACGTCTTGTAAAGCTACAGAAAGGCAGCTGATAGAGACAGTTCCAACATGAGTGTGATGGATTCTGACAGGACAGTGTAATGGCTCTTGCTGCTTTTCAGCTGTCTGCAGTTTGAGTACTAGTCTTTCAACCATGTAAGACTATTTCATTCCCCTCCTGCCCTTTCTTGAGAATCCTGTGGGATCTCTTCCATGACTGATTTTGGCTTTATGGTTTTAAACCCTGTTCATACTGTTTTTCCTTATTTTTCCATTTCACTCTAGTCTGCAGTGCTTTAGGGCCATCTTTAGAATACTTCCTGATTATTTTCAGGACTGCTTGTGGCTGAGCATCATGGTGTGTTTCTGAACATCAGAAGGAGATACAGTAGTTTTGTCAGGGGTATTTAGAAAAGTAAACACATTAATAGCATTATGCTTTTTTCAGGTCCTCCACATGGTGCACACACACTTCAGTAGCCTTGCTTTAGTTGTGACAAAACCTGTGTTTGCTATTGAGATGTGTCCTGATTCAGAAACATGAGGACCAGTAGTGTGCTAAAAGACAGCTGGACTTTTACTCTACTCATGGGAATTAGTTTGTAATGATTCCTGTCTCTCGATCCCTTACTAAATATAAACATTTAAAGGGAAATGCTTGCACTACACATAATTTCCTTTTCTAATGTGTTGTTTCGGAGGGGAAGAAACACAAACTAGTGAAATCCAGCTGCAAATCCCAAATGAAATAAAACCCTAATTTGTTTTTTTTTTTTTCTTTATAATGATAAACTAACAGGAATATTTATTGAAGGCTGAAGATGCTGCCACAAGACTTAATATTCTCAATAGATCTGCTCTAAGGCCTGTTCAAGCTCAAGCCAGAACTCCTGTATTACAAACACCTCCTTCATACACTGAACTAACACCTGGTAACACCAGTAACTCAACAAGTAGACAGGAAGAATACATGAAAGTAGGTATCTAAGAAATGCTTTACTTTCAATTTTTAGGAAGTTTTTATTTACAAGAAATAAATAGCTCTTTTCTCCCTCCTCTTGCCACAGGTTGCTAAAACTCTGTTCACCGATGAAGCTCTAAAACCCTGTCCAAGGTGTCAATATCCTGCCAAATATCAATTGGTAAAGAAGCGGGGACTGTGCAGCAGAGAGGCATGTGCTTTTGAGTTCTGTATTTTATGTCTGCATGCATTCCATGGGTCAAAAGAATGTAATAGTTTATCTGCAAAGCGGAAGAATAAAAAAGATGCTCCTCCAGGAAGTGCTCAAAGCAAGAGAAATTTAAAAAGACTCTAAATTTGTAAAGGC
This sequence comes from Neodrepanis coruscans, assembly GCA_013400695.1. Taxonomy (NCBI): domain Eukaryota; kingdom Metazoa; phylum Chordata; class Aves; order Passeriformes; family Philepittidae; genus Neodrepanis; species Neodrepanis coruscans. The sequence goes on along the minus strand of VYZS01029992.1, from coordinate 5,027 downwards.
ATGCAACTCCCTACAGTTCATTCCTTTTGCCCTTCCCCTAAATTCCTCATCCTGTTCCTGTTCTTCATAAATATATGCATTCTGAAAGTCTCATTCAATTTGTTCTTGCTGACTTAGCAAGATAACTTCTCATGTATATATCTTAATCAATATAGTATATTTTTGTTTTTTAAAAAATGAGCATTTAAAAATATTTTATGTCTTGTTTTACTTGTTGTGTAGCAGCTAGGCACTTACGAGCATCTAAATTTTTAAATAAAGTATCTTATATGTAGTCTGCAATGTTTAGCTTACAGCACTTCATAGATGTTTAAAAATGTGATTCTTGTCTTAAATATGAATTAAAGAAAATTATTTTTAAAAAAGTCTTTGAAATTCAATTTATTTATTCTCTTTAAATTTCAGTAACTGTTTTAAAAATATCTCAAAGCACAGCACTATGTACCTTTGCAAAAAATACTTCTACTTATGTAAATGGTAATATCTCAAAACCAATATATTAGTTTCCTGAATTTCTTATCAGAATAATTAATTTGTTGTTCTTTAGTCTCTGTAATGGAAGTCAATAGAATAGCAATTTCTAAACCAAACTGATGTGTGGATATCCTATTATACTGCTTTTTGCCAAGTTTTTTTTCTCAAAAACTTCAGGTGATACAGTATATATTTACATATTTAAAAAAGCTGTGTCACTTCCTTCGCTGTTGTGAACTTACCTTTATACTTAATTGACTTTACTTCATCTCCCAGATACTAGATCATCTTCATACTTCTTCTTGAGCTAAAGGATTATCTATGACTAGAAGTCATTCTTTCTCTGTCTGTAGATTTAATTAGGGGAATTCACTGATTTGGCTCTTGAACTAAATATGCTGATCCTTCATAGAAAATGAACTCAATCTGCCTGTTGGACCTCAAATAATATTTTGTGTGTGTTTTGTTTTTAAGCCTCTTAGCAATTGCAAACAACTTGAAATACAGGTGACAGAAATGGACACAGTACTTGTTCTATGAAGATATAGTATCAATTTACTTCCACAACTGATATTGTCCTTCTTGTTCTTTTAAAGAGTTCATTTGTCACAAGCATCTTGCAGACAGTTGTAGTCAGCTGGTGTTTATTTCCCACTCTCCCTCTGATGTTTTCCTTTTTGTTATATTTGTGGTGTTATTTTACACAGATTTGCTGTGTATTTGTAGGTAAGTTTTAACAGTGAGCTATTTAAAAAGTAATCTGACTAGAAAAAAAAAAAGAGCTTTAAGGTAAAAAATAAGCTGCATATTTGCCTCTTAATATTTATTCACACATCCCTTTATTTTAACCTCTCAGATTTTTTGTTTCTTTTTTTTTACTTCTTTCTACACAGTCTGTGGATGTCTAAGACAATTGGGCCAGGACAGTTCACTTCAGGGTGTTCTAGAAATATCACTTCTTATTTCTCATCTCTAATTGTTGTGATTTGTAATTTGATTAGTACTTCTAACATACTCAATTTCTGCAAGATTAGTTTCATATAGCATTTGGAAGGTGGAGAAACAACATGGTGAATAAAATGCTATAGGAGTTTTAGTATTAACTCTGTTAACCAAACGTGGTGTCACTGAACTTGAAGACCATTCTGTCTATTCTGAGAAGCAGTTGAAGTGAAGGGTTTGAGGCAAGCTACAGAATATAGAGGTATGTGTATACAGTTTTGGTTTAGGGAGAATGGCTTTCATTACAGAGGAGGAGACTGGAAGTAGAAAAATAGCTAAATGATTTAATATTTAGTATTTGCATTTCTCTAATTGTTTAAAACTTTAAATGTTCAAGATCTACTTAA
>VYZS01029991.1:1547-14516 GCA_013400695.1 Neodrepanis coruscans | reverse complement strand
TAAAGTTTAATAAATTAAATAAAATAATAAATTGGTAAGAAGGAAGACAAAATACTAGAAATGCGTTGTGATCTGTATCACACTTTTACATACTTAAAATCCTAGGTTTCTTGTTTCCAATTCAGATAAATTTATTTATAAAAGATGTTCACGCATTCTAAAATCCTCAAATTCTTGCAACATTTGTACAACACTATTTCTAATACTTCTATACTGACATAAATTGCCAACATATTTACAAATTAGCTAGATAAAAATGAATTGTAATCTTCCAGACAGTCCTTAGCATTTTGGTGCTCCTTATCTGGTCTTTGACTGGTATATTCACCATGATGCATAAAGATAAAAATACTTCAGAAAGAGAGTCCATGATCATGAAGTGATGGTTATTTACTGTAGCATATTTACTCAAGTCAGATACATATGGGTTTTTTTGTGGAGTCTCAGAGGAAACAAAATTAGCCGATCAGTGAGTGTTCCTTTTCTCCCTTTACATTTGTAATTGTTTTTTTCAGAAAAGATCTTTATCATTCTTTAAGAAGACCTCAACATACTTCACTACTAGATGTCAGTGTCAGACTTCTGATTATATTTTGCTTTTGGATTGCTGTACACAGTCTGATAGTACCTAACATATATTTCTTCTAGTATTTATTTATTTATATGTGCCAGGTTTTCTATACACTGCACTCTCCATAATGGAGAGTGGTTTTTAAAAAACATAACCAACTTCACAAAGTTTCTTCTGAAGCTTATAGAGCAAGACAGTATATACTTAACATATCTATTTTGCCACAGTTAACATGAATCATCCTTTATATCATTGACTTACATCTCTAATTGAAGACTGCAACAATATTTAAATTTTTATTTTTTTTTTTTAGATTTGGCACATAAATACATTAAATCTGTCTATATAATCTGAAATTTTCAGAAGTTCAATTTCCAAATTTACTTAAGTTACTTTGACATATATATTAGTTGCCCTACATAGGTACCAAAGCCACCTTTCCAGGACAAAAATGATGCTGAGAACATGAGTATTTATTACATAAGTTTCTGAAAATCCAAGTTTATTTTTTCCACATTCTTCCCATAACCAAAAAGTGAACCTATGTGGTAGGCAAACCTCAACTGACACTACTCGAGTCTAGAAGGCAAACTAATAATTCATTGTGTAAACTCCTTCTTCACCCTTAGATTAAAATTACTATTTAGCTCTTGAGTCCCCAGATTTGAAGAATTGGACCAGTCACAGCTAATGGTGTGCATCTCCAGTACTTTTGTACTTATTGTACTTATTGTCTGGATAAGCCTTTGTTCTCACTGATGATGCCAAAACACAGGTTTCTTTAAAATTTTATTTTACAATGTGTAGCCTAAATAATTTTGCTTTAAAAAATATTATGCTGAAAGTAAAACGTAGCTATCTAGATGCATTAATTTTACACAGCATCAATTAAAGTATGTACAGTGTTTTAAGTATTTGGAATTCAAATCAAGGAAAGGGAGATTAGATCAGCTAGAATTTTGCAAATAAATAATGTTTATTCTTCCTGACTTGCTAGAATAGGATGCTAAAGAACAGACTTTCATACAGAATATGTCTAATTTGCTCTCTTGGAAAAAAACAAAACAAAAAACCAACCCCCCCAACCCCTTCCCCCCCCAAAAAAAAAACAAAAAAAACCCAAAACCCAAACTAAAGCTTGCTGGGAAAACATGATTTTAGAGCACCATGTCTACTGAAAAAGTATATGAGAGTGCTTACCTCCACATGAAGAGTTAGATAATGGTAGTATCATACACAACATTGTCCTGGTTTGGAGAGCAGGGGGCGTTACAAACTGACAAGAGATGTAATGGAGAAAAAACAACACAGTAATTTATTAATTACAAAACTTTAACCGGACAATAATATGCAAGAGAGGTAACCCCTTTGCTGCTCTGGAATGACTGCTGGGCTGTCGAGGGAAATGAAGGAATGCTGCCTTGTGGAGGGAGATGATGCAACAGGGTCCCCACTCCAGAGCTGCTGAAAACAAAGAGAATGAAATTAAACCTCAGGGGACCCCAAGGGGAAGAGATACCACTGCTTGAAGCTGAGTGGTCCTCAGCACTGCACTGCCTCTGCTGTTGGTCCAGCCACTCTGCTGCCTGGGCTGAGCGAGAGAGATGAGAGGGCAAGGGAGCAGAGCCAAGAGCTGGGAGCCAAAAGGGGAGCTAATGGAGCCAAGATGAAAGCCGAGCCGAAAAGAGGAGCAGGATTTCCATGTCTGCTCTGTTTATGGGGTGCCCATTCTCGAGTTTTCTGGTGGCACCCTTGCGGGGCATACTACCTCTCCATTGGATGGCAGCACTGGACACAGCTCCTTCTCCAAGACTTCACCACGAGGCAATATGGTGACATTCCCACCAAAATGCTTCATGGCTACAGTTTGTGGGGAGGAGGGGTCGCTGACACCCTGCCAGTACCATGGAGCACTCAGGGGGACCCAGGGCCACCAGCAGCATCATGCCCTGCTGCCACAGGTCCACTTCATACAGTGTGCTGGCTCGGGGACTGGCCTCATTCTGCTGTGGTTGCTGCCACCCCCCACCACAGCTGCCACGAGGCCTGTCACCACCGTGCGTCTGCCACCAGCGCCATGCAACACTAGCTGCTGGCGCAGCTCCCCATGGCGCCACTGGGGCAGCGCTTGTGCGGGGACACCCGCGGCTGCTATTTCCCATGGCCACCACTCTGCGCCATTCCACCAGCCGCTCCAGGGAGGGGGCAGCTCCACACCCAGCATCAGAAACCACACCAGGGGAACCAGCAGAGACACAGTGCCCTCCAGCTCCAGCGGGGCTGCCACCGTTTTCATCAGCAGCATGAGCCACATGCATGGCCACCAATGAACACTCCTGCTGCCGCCACCCCAGTGGCTGTGGACCAGCCAGGGGCTGCCAGGGCCCCCTGCATTCTGCTGGTCCTGGGCCAGGACCGGTGGTGAGTGCGCGTTGGCAGGCCAGACACCAATGGGCAAACCACTGGGATCCATCCACTTTGCTTTATTACAAAAAACAAAAAAAAATTTTGAAAAACAACCCCCCACCATTCCCCCTAGGAAAACCCCTGGTTCTTAACCCACAGAAAACATGCACAATGAGGAAGGAGTTGTGATGATTGCCACCACATCCTTGAACAAAAATCCCTGCTACTCTCAAGAAATATTACATTAGAAACTCACAGAAGACACAAAGCATACAGCTGGACAATTTGCACTCTTGCCTTTATCTTTGAAAGGCGACACATCCATGATCAGCTAACTCCCAAGGAGAACTCATTCAGACACACTGGTGCTTATATTTCTTAGCCTCTTTCATTGTGTGTCCCGCTTTCCTGTATGTCTGATACATGCATTTCTGTTTCCTTCACAGAACCATCAGTTTTGGAAGAGACTTTCAAGATCACCTAGTCCCACTGTCAACCTAGCACCATCATAATCACCCCTAAAGCATTTCCTCAAATGCCACATGGAGATGTATCTTGAACACTTTCCAGAGACAGTGATTCCACCACCACCCCGGGGAATGCCTAATCACTCCATCAGTAAGTTTTTTTCTAATAGCCAACCTGAAATTCCCCTGACACAACTTACAGCCATTTTGTTTCAGCCTTTCACATCAAAGATGTCAGAAGAGACCAAACCCCCAACTCACTACAACCTCCTTTCAAGCAGTTGTAGAGAGCAATGACATCTCTGCCTTTTGTAAACTCATACTGGCTGGGCCTGACTCCCTGGTAGCCCTACACATGCCCTGTAACGGTACTCAAACCATACCCATGGCCTTCCTAGGTACTGAGGTCAGGCTGACTGTCCTGTAGTTCCCTGGATCCAACCTGTCTTGTAGATGGGTGTCACATTTGCTAATTTCCAGTCAGCTAGGACTTTTCTGGTTAACCAGGACTGCTGGTAAATGATTAAAATATTTTTTTGGTAAGCTCTTCCACCAGATTCCTCATTTAACTCAGGTACTTCCTATCTGGTCCTGTAGTGTTGTGGGTGTCTAATTAGCATAGCCAGTCTCTAACTGTTTCCTCCTCTGGGTTATGGGGACTTTACTCAGCTCCCTGTCACTAACTTCCAACTCTGGCAGCTAGGTATCTTGAGTACAACTGGTTTCGGCATTAAAGACTGAGTCAATGAAGTCATTATGTAGCTCAGCCTTTTCCTCATCCCCTGACACTATGTTACCCTCTGTATCCAGCAAAAGATGAAGACTTTTCTTAGCCCTCCTTTTGTTGTCAATATATTTATAGGAACTTTTGTTGTTGTCTTTAACTGCAGCAGCCAAATTAAGTTCCAAGTTGGCTTTGGTCCTTCTGATTTTCTCCCTATGTAATCTTGCAACTTCCTTGTAGTCTCCTCAAGTTACCTGCTGTACACCTTTCAAACCTCACTTAAAGCCCTCTCCGTCAGCCCCACCTACTCAGGGGTCATAACGCTTTTACCCCCTTTTAGATAAGTGGACCCCATCTGCCATCAGCAGGCTTGGTGCCATGTAAAATGCACCATGGCAAAAAAACCCAAAACACATATTTCCGCCTATGACACCAGCTTCTTAGCCACGTATTAGTCAGGCTAGTTTTTCCTGTTCCTTACAGTATTCATCCCTGGTACTGAAAGAAGCGAGAACACAACCTGTGTACCTACTCTTTTGACAAAATGTCCCTTTTGATTGCCTTAGGACATTTTCTTTTAATCCCATCACTGCCAACCTAGATAACTAACAGAGGGTAAAAGTGAGAGNAAATTAGATGAGTGTGTGTGTGTGTGTGTGTGTGTCTGTGTGTGTGTGTGTGTCTGTGTGTGTGTCTCAGCGAGTGCCCTGGCTGGCAGCCACAGTTCCCTCTGGCCATAAATGGGCAATTACACCCATTTATTCCCCCATATATCTACATTTTAATAAATTGATGCCTTGCCTATCCGTCTCTTGTCCATTAATAAACCTAATATTGTCCTAATCCGGGACACCATATCAGGGAGTTTCCTAGTAGCGTCCCTTACCTTGTCCCCAGAGAGGCAACAGATTCCCCTGTGGGATTGATCCTATTGGCATATTGGGCATTTTGTTCCCCTCAGAAAAGAATCATGTACAATGATCACCTTTTTTTTTTTTTCCTTTGTAAAGCCAGTTTTAATATGTGGAGTTCGCTAATTTTCCCTAGGCAACTCCCCAGATGGTCCTTCACCTACCTAAATGGTTCTTCACCTACCTCAATGGTCCTTCACCTACCCACCCTTCTTGCAAGGTTGAGGAGGGAGGGAACTGACAGCTTCACTCTTCCATCTCAGACATCAGTTATGTTCAAAAGCCCAGAGAAAAACCTTGTCCAATAGTTATGGGCAAAAAATGAAAAACACACTAAACTTCTGCAGTTTTAAACCTAACCTTGTGTTCTGTGCTGGAAAAAATATGAACCAAAACTCAGAACTACAGGATTGCTTAAACAACCATGCCCACAGCAAAGCGATTGGTATGGCCCTAAATTCTTAATGTCTGACTAAAAATATGTCAACTTGACCATAGAATCATTGAATCATAGGATGGCTTGGCTAGAAGAGACCCTAAAAATCATCTAATTCCAACCCCCTTGCCATGGTCAGGGGCACAGATTCTGAGATTATAGTCTGGAAATAAATCTCGGGCATGTCTTATTCCACATATAATAGTTTTTTATGGACAGCGCAATAATGTCTTTGATTCCAAGACCAAGATTTGTCTGAGTGTCCTTAATAAAGTGATAGTGATGGTAAAGTTATAGAATAAACAAGGTAATTGTTCATGTCTAAGAAGTAAATCAGGTTCACATTTGTGTTGCTGTCTTTGGTCCTAAACAAGAGTACAAATGAGTCTTAATTAAGGAAAGGTGGAAAAGTTACAGTGTTGACGAGCTTTGATTAAGGACTTTATACAGCTGGACATGGGATTGGCCTGCACTATGCAGAATATATGAACTGACTAGCCTTTCAGCTTTCCTGGCAACTGGAGTCCAGGTGGATGGTCAATGACTATGCAACTGAAGCCTCAATGTATACCTCTGAGATGGTGAGTGTAAATTGCTATCGTACTCTGTCCTTTTTGAGATTATCAAAGAGTATTTAAACAGAATTAACATCACGGTTGAGTTTTAGTCAGTTTACACTTAGTCAGACTGGTGAACTGGTTTACATCCTTTGTCAAATCCCCTTGTGTCACATGACATCGGGCCAAATAAGAGTCTGAATTAAGTAAAAAGTAAAAAGAAATGTAAAGGCTTAGGGAATAGGAAAGCTACAGTCTGGGGAGAGGAAATTTTTACTGTATAAAAACACATATCCCTACATATAATGTACCTTGAAATGTGTGAAGTAAAATCCATTTTAAACCAAGTCCTGTCCACATTAGCCCATATCCTCACTATTAACTTAGTCTTTAATGTCATTATTCATGTGATGTTTCTGCAATGTGATTATTAGCATGTAGCTATTTAGAAAGAATTAAGAATACTTGCTGAAATATTCAGGGAAGCTGTCCAGTTACACTGGATGCTAGCTGGAATGATATTTTGTGCCAGCATTTGTGGACACCTATAAAATACATCCTCTATTAAAACAGATGCAAGTGATTGCAATTTGATGTTACCCAAGTATAACTAATTAAATAGCTTAATTAGATAATAAGGCTTATATTGAAATGAGCAATGCTTAATGAAATGGACAAAAATGCTGAATACGGTATTTACATTGCATTAGATAGAACAAGACTCGAAAACCAGATTCACTTTCCTACTGAAGTAGTTACAGAAACAAAAGTGTTTCTCTTTGGTATTTTCTATAACCATATTTCCTTTGTTAATTGCTCTGTACACATAATGTCTGTATATGTGATGAATAGATAAGATCAGATTACCCTGACTGTAGCACAAATGAACACACTGGTGTTCTCACCCTGCTTGAAAAGACAGAATAAAAAGAGGTGGTCTACCAAAACAGTGGTATTCCTTGTGGGTCAAAAAGGGAGAAACTTTTTTTCTAACACTTAAAGTAAGTTTGTCTTTCCTGATATTTGAGTGATAACCTCTCCTAGATCAGATTTTGGACTTTGAAAATTACTACAAGTGTAAACAGAGTGCATTTTCTCCATATGCACAGTTGCCATACCAGCATCTCTACCTGATGTCCTCAGGCTTTGGCCCACCCATCTTCCCCATAAAAGATTACAGGGGGTCTCTCTTAGATGTAAAGCTCCTAATAAAATTATACATCCTCTGTCTGCTGAAATCAGTAGTAAGATGCCTCTGGATTTCAATGAAAATAGCATTTGACCCCGCACACAAGTGATATTTTCTCTTTTAATTTTTGTAAAGGAAGTTGGAAATGTCTGCAACGCTTCAGGCTAGGGAGCTTTCTGTTTAATTTCCTGTAACATCTGAACTTTGCTGATATAGTTAACATGAAAAATGGTTAGAAAATTACTGCTAAATTGTAAAATAGGGTTCTAATCAAGGATCCTTTCTGGTGGATATTTCTCCAGAGAACACAGCTCTCTGTATACTTTCTGGAGGTGCAAGCCCATCAGCGAAAGTATTTGGATCCCCAGGCAGAAAGTTTATTCCTACCAGAGCTAGTAAAATACTGTAACATAAAACCACTGTGTCCAAAAGATACAGGCTTTAAGTCACTGTTCTCAATTCATATGCTGTCTATAGTTCCTTGCCTGATCTTGCAGAGTCCAGATATGTTTGGGGCCTTCAAGAGTAGTCAAGGACTTTATCACAGGCAGACCAGAGAGCACATGTCATACAATTTTATACCATACATGTTTATACCATTCCAAGGATGTGTTATTTTCATCTGTTTGTTGAAAAGTAAATAATAAAAAAAAAGACATCCTGAGATAATGTTTTTTGGGTTTTTTTAATTATTATAATAATCAGTTGCTGGTTTCACATTCCAGGGACCATGAAACAATCAACCTCGGAACTATGTTAATTCACACTATTGGGGGATCTATTTAATTGTCATTCTTTTGCTGTGTAAATGAGATCTACAAAAATGTATGTAATAGACAAGATAAATTTTTTTTAAATATTGGCTTAATAATTTGTGTCAGGAATCCAATTCATAACTTGCAAATAATATCCTGTTTACCAATTCATGCTAAAATAAACACTAATTATGGAACATGTTTGCTTCATAAATGCTCTGGTTTAGGTTGTTAAGAAATGCTTTGTGTAACCCAACTGTTTTTTATTTTGCAAATCAATTGCACAACTGCTTGGTCCCATAGAGAAGGCAAANAATGAAAATAGCATTTGACCCCGCACACAAGTGATATTTTCTCTTTTAATTTTTGTAAAGGAAGTTGGAAATGTCTGCAACGCTTCAGGCTAGGGAGCTTTCTGTTTAATTTCCTGTAACATCTGAACTTTGCTGATATAGTTAACATGAAAAATGGTTAGAAAATTACTGCTAAATTGTAAAATAGGGTTCTAATCAAGGATCCTTTCTGGTGGATATTTCTCCAGAGAACACAGCTCTCTGTATACTTTCTGGAGGTGCAAGCCCATCAGCGAAAGTATTTGGATCCCCAGGCAGAAAGTTTATTCCTACCAGAGCTAGTAAAATACTGTAACATAAAACCACTGTGTCCAAAAGATACAGGCTTTAAGTCACTGTTCTCAATTCATATGCTGTCTATAGTTCCTTGCCTGATCTTGCAGAGTCCAGATATGTTTGGGGCCTTCAAGAGTAGTCAAGGACTTTATCTTTATCACAGGCAGACCAGAGAGCACATGTCATACAATTTTATACCATACATGTTTATACCATTCCAAGGATGTGTTATTTTCATCTGTTTGTTGAAAAGTAAATAATAAAAAAAAAGACATCCTGAGATAATGTTTTTTGGGTTTTTTTAATTATTATAATAATCAGTTGCTGGTTTCACATTCCAGGGACCATGAAACAATCAACCTCGGAACTATGTTAATTCACACTATTGGGGGATCTATTTAATTGTCATTCTTTTGCTGTGTAAATGAGATCTACAAAAATGTATGTAATAGACAAGATAAATTTTTTTTAAATATTGGCTTAATAATTTGTGTCAGGAATCCAATTCATAACTTGCAAATAATATCCTGTTTACCAATTCATGCTAAAATAAACACTAATTATGGAACATGTTTGCTTCATAAATGCTCTGGTTTAGGTTGTTAAGAAATGCTTTGTGTAACCCAACTGTTTTTTATTTTGCAAATCAATTGCACAACTGCTTGGTCCCATAGAGAAGGCAAAGCTATGCCACACATGGTGACTAAACAGCGTATGAATTAAACTCCATATAAGCAAATTTCTTTGTAAGTAATTTATATTGTATGGTAAAGTTGTATCCAACTAGAACAGCAAATTAAAACATTAATCACATCTGTAAAATTTAAGGCTTTGTGCATACAGAAAAAATATTAGGGAAATACATTTTCCTGTATTGCTGAAATAAATATTCTACATATGGAAGCCAGTCTAATCCTTCTCATTATAGTGTGGATGAAGATGAACATTAAGCCCATATAACATTTCTTTCAGAATTAGTCGATAGCTCATTTTAGTAGGTAGCACATATTTCCAGACCTGAAATGCCCACATTCAATCAGATTTGCAGTCTCTTTCCCTTAGCTGTTGAAGCTTTTCATCACTGTTAGGTAACCACTGCGATTATTCCATATCACATACTGATGAGAAGACAGAACAAGCTCTCTCCCCAGTGCTTAGCAGGTTTTAAGCTGTGGCAAACTAACTTGCTCTGAAATTATCAAGTGTTCCAGCATTCCTTAGCATTACTAGCATAGGCAGCCTGCCAGCCCCCTCTCAAACATCCAAATCATCTTCCTCTCTTAACCACATTTTTATCCATCTGCTTCACAAAGCAGTCCACATGCTTTGACTTACCCTTGTATTTGAGTACATTATGAGTTTACTTTTAGATCTAAGCCTTTCTGTCCTATTTCATCAATTGTGGTCCCCTTTGTAGATGGTTACCTAATTACCACTACCCAATAAGTAACACTGTCTTTTTTACATTATTTTTTATTCATTTAACACTGTATTACTGTTCTCATTCATGACTGAAACTGGCATGGACAGTCCTCCCCATTTTGTCTTCATACAGGGATTCAAAACATAAAAAAACTCACTCCCTTGCATTTGAATGGGAGGTGTAACACCAACTTGATGGCACTCAGGAAAGAATCAAAATTCTCTTCCTCTGGACCCTTCCACCTACCTGTTCCACCTCAAACAAAAGGAGGCAGAGTCCAGGCTAGCTATGAGGAAATAAGAGTTAAGTTCAAGCCCTTGGGAGTTCACTTCTGAAAGTGAACTAGGTACTGAGAACTAGGATCTGAGAGAGCTGTGGTTTCTACACTGATCCTATGTCTTGTCCTAATAAATTCACCAATAAGAAGTTATTTCAGACAGTTGTTCCTATATTGACAGTTTCCCTGCAGGCTAACCCATCCTTTGTTTCCCCCATGAAAATTTATATTTATTTTACTTTATTTTGACTTTCAACGAACCTATAAGTTTCACCATTTGCTAGGTTTGCCAACACTATTGATCAGTGATCTCTTTCATTCCTGGGATGCTCTGAGTTTTGTTAGCATGTGTAGCAATCAGTCCATAAAATTCAAGAAAAATCCAGAACATTGTATGACTAACATGTCCTTGCTTGGCTGAGAGCTGGAAAGATATATCCCACATTTGGAGGTGTTATTCAAGCAAATAAATCTTTCCAATTTCTTTTGTCCCATCATTGTATTAAAAGATTTTCTTTAAAACATATTTAAAATAACTTATGCTGAAATGATAATTGGTTATGAAGAATTACAAAAACATGAAAGGTTATATATTTTTGAATTCACCATTTCTTTTTCAAATGACCATATTTTTAAATTGACATCTGAGGCAGAATGTTTTTATAAAGTAATATCAGGAGAGAGTTACCTAGTGGGACTGTCAAAAGTGTACTAAATTCCTAATTTCAATTAAAACTAACAGAGACTAACTCCCTAATGATTACTGAAAAATTTGCTAGGTACCTCTTACCATCAGGGAATTAAAGACTTCTGAGATTCGTGCAAAGGCTTCTAATAATTTAAGTCTGTTTCTTTTTTGATAAGTTTGTTTGGTTTCTGCTGGTTGTTTTTTTGTGGGTTTTTTCCCCCTCCCACAGAGCAACATAATGTAGACTCCCCTGTGCTCCTATCTGGGGTGGCATACCAAATTGCAGACCTGGAGTCCTGTCCTGAAATCAAAGATCATCGAGTATAAAACATTTAGCATGGAACATCTCCATCACTCCACAAAGACCATAAATAATTTGTTCGACTAACTCAGAATGAGTCCACCTGGGACTAGAATGTTGATGTTTACAGCAGTGATACCATTAATAGTTTCAAATCTTTGGTGAAAAATCCAATGCAAAAATGACATCTTTTCCTGACAATGGCTTTAGGTATGGTCTGCAAAGGCAAGTGTTTCTGCCTGAGGAGCCTTTCATTACGTTCAGTTCTGAACCGCTGCCCCAGTGAGATGCAGGCACAGCCAATATTCCTACATGTATCTCAGTGTCACCAAGACTTGAAGAAGTCTGCCTTTATGGCAAAAGCTATACATTTTGCAAGACTCTGAAGGACTAGGATTTGGTTTATTGTTTTGTCATGTTGTACCATATAAATACTTCTAACTTTCTATAAAAAATCTCTGTTTAATAAAGGAAATATGAAAATAATTGCCTTTCTTCCTTTAATGTTATGTACCCCTACATCCATATACCCTGACATTTTGGCAGTAGTGTACACATAATGATGTTCACACAAATGGAATGGCTACTGCTTCTTTAAATCCAGCAATAGTCTGTGAACAAACCATGATGAGAAGGCAAACATCAACCATGCTATGATGAATCTGATTGACTAACCACTCATTTCAGTATTTTACCATGGCTTTATATCACTGTCTGTACAGTTACCTGTTAATCAATGAAAATAGAAAGTGAAATCAGGTCTAGAGGAGGATATACCTTCCAAGACAACAATTCAGACAGATGTCTTGGTATCTTCAAGGGATATTGCCATCATTTAGTATAATATGAGGTGAACATATTTCAAACCTGTAATTTCCATCTCTCAAAGTTTTGATGTTCAGAGATTTGCACTTGACTACCATTTTCATATCCTGCTTTTTCATCAGGAACTCACAGATGTCTTAATTGACATTCATATCTTTAGTGGTCAATATTTAAGTTTCTCCCATGACCACATTCACTCAATTTTGCTGTTGCAGTAAGTCCACCAGTAACCTACTCATCCTGGTGTAATTATGTCTCTGTAACAGAGCTGGCAAAATGAATAGCCCATACTGAAAGTCATCTTGAAAGCAGCAGCTTCTAGTGCACCTCTGTCAGACTGTGTTTTCACTCCAGAGGTCTGGGGCTGGCAGACTGTATGTCACATTTTGGATCATGATTATTATTCTATGAAATTGGCTTTAATTCCATTTTTGAGTTTTTGCTGCAAGATTTATATCGTATTTTATGGGGGGTTTATTTCATTATGAGAGTTCTTTACATTTAAGTCTAAGATGCTTTTGAGCCTGGGTCTAATGTTGGCCTTTTAAAGGGAAAATTCCACATTAATGCAACACCGGAGTCCTGAGTACATTGATCACTATCGTCATTAGACAATGTAGCATCCCTTCTGGTTGACTCTATGGCTAGCAGACATAAATAACTTTATACTGGTAATTGGAAGAAAAGACCACCAAAAATAAATTAATTGGAACAGAAATAATATAGAGCCTGGAACTTCAAATATAAGATAGGAAATAGAGCCCCTTCTATTGAATTCAAATTACCATTTTTGATGAAGGAAAGAGTTCT
>VYZS01029990.1:13927-31856 GCA_013400695.1 Neodrepanis coruscans | reverse complement strand
TGTGGTAAAACCACCACAAGGAAACACCTATCAAAATGAATAGTTAGGGAGTTTATCTTTTATGGTTTCAGGAGAGAATTTTACTTAGCTGTGAACAGATGTGTATTAATGAACCAATTTAAAATGACTAAGCTCAGACAGATCGCAAATGTATTTTGGCAATGTAATCCACAAAGTAATGCTTATGACAAAACATGCACAATAACATTAATATTTCAAGAGGGCTTTAGAAAGAGATAAGATTTACTAGTTGAGAATAAGCAATAAGATTTGATTTTTAAATGTGCAGGGACTTAAACATTTGGACGAGGAGGTAGAAGTAACACTATGAAAGGTTTTCAAAGTTTAAACAAAGAATCCTGAAGTCGGCTCTTAGCAGGATATGCTGAAATGAGTTATGTACATTCACACAGTTACAGTGATTTCTGTATATGTGCAAGAGTCAAGCTGCTGCATACTTTGGTGCAGTTGTGGTCAGTTGTGGCTTTCGTTCATAGCAAAATTTTTAATCATTCTCAGCACCTCACAAACATTGGTATGAACAATTCTGTGGCTACCCTGGAATTACCTCCACTGAATGTAAGTAAAAGTAAGGCTAACAGTCTCAACTAGATTTAAGTCCACAAGGATTATTCAGCATCAGTAAAGTATCTGATCACGAGCTGAACAGGAAAAGCCTTTAAACCCCAGCACAGGTTGCAAGTAGTGTCATGTTTTTGGAGAGATGAGGCTAGAAATGGCTGGAGGGACAAGACGGGTTAAAGTCCAGCCACAGAGCTATAGGGCTAAGTTAAGGTTAGAAGAATTTATAACAACAGAACAGTGCAAATGGTAATAGGGTTTTTTTTAGATACAGTAGCAAGATTTTTTAGATTAGTAGCAAGTAAAAGAAAATAACTTATGCTTTAAGATAATTCTTACGAAGAAACAGAGATATAGACCTTACAAAAAAGATCAAATTTTCTTATACTTTGATGTGAGTTTAACAAGCCTGAGCAAAATGTACTATTCAAAATTTCATCTGAAATTTCTGTTATCCTGTTATTATAAGCACATGCTTCAGTCTATGCTGCTGGCAGATATCATATGGTAAAGATTGACTAGCGAGTGCTTTTGTGAAAATAATGTTGCTGTGTCTGCAGCCATCCGGAAGAATTAGTGTATGTGTTAGCACCTGGATACATTCCACCAAAATTTAGGCAGCTAGCCTGAAGCATTTCAGGTAAGGGTTCAGTTTCACTAGTTGATCTCAGTTCCCAGTGAAGAGACAGGTTATTCTAGAAAGCAGTTCCTCTTAAATCTGAATATCTCTGAGCACCTGCTTCTTTCTCACATGTGTGATGCAGGAGGTCTCTGAGTAACTGCACAGCAGAAAGGTTTCCTAACTCATGATGGGTCTGTTTTTTCTGTTGCCCAGACCAGGAACTGGCTGGAATATACTTGTCTCCCTTTTGCATACTGGAGAGTGTCCTATGGCCACAGATTAGGCACCACCAGAGTTTCTAACTTTGAGAGCTTATCTCAATACCCAACATGAGATAGAGTAGTGCTTCAATGGTCTTTATTCCAAAGCTATTTCCATCCAAATGAGATCATCTTGGCACTCATTAACCCCATTACAATTCTGAATTTTGCTTCTCGTTACCTCAGTAAAACTACCCATGTGCACATGGGGTACCAAGGAGTATTCACAGGTCTTCATTAGCAAATAATTTTGATTATAGGATAGCACATAGGAAATACTAAGCACAGAAAATCAACAAAAGAGCATTAGAAGCAAACTTCACTTAAGCAGTAACTCACTGCAAGCCATTCTCTTCTTTCCAGACTTTACGGTGCCAAGGTGAGCAAAGCCTCATGCTGCAGGCAAGAGGTCCTCAAGTGGAGCAGAAGAGGAATTCCACCCTGAAGAAATAACCCCCCCGGTTCGTGGAAGATTAGAAGCCCTTGAGCTAGGCAGAGTTTGAGGGAGTGGGCTTTGGCTAACTCTCACTTTTGAGTTTTAAAGGAAGCAAGAATCAAAATGAATGATGCCCCTACTGATAAATGTAGGGTAGGTATTGATATTGGAAGGGATTAGGAAACGTGGGTACGTTGTGTGTGATTAGGAAGAAGCTGCAATGAGCCATCACATTTGGCATGGGTGGTCAGGATATCATGTAAACATTTTAAAATTATTCAGTTAGGGAACAAAATAAAAAGTTATTACAGAAGGCAAATATGCCTTTATGAGGTATGGGTCATACTTAATTGAGTGACTGAGTCAATTACTCTAACTTTTTCAAAGTTAGAGTTGTCACAGTAACTATGGAAAGGCGGAGATGTTTTACAGACAAATTTCAAAGACATTCAGTAGAGTAATGTCTCAGATTATTAATGAATGTTTTGAAAATAACCTGTTCAGAAGAAAATTGCATCAAAAGGATAAGTTTTTTTAAAAATAATCCATCTACTTGATATTTTTGAGTAGTTACAGTTTCTCTGGTTTCAAAACCACAGTTCTTTTCACATTTTCAACTTGTTCATATTTTCTCTGTGGGCACAGACATGGACACAACTAACATCATTAGAAAAAGGAGAGTGTTTCAGAGTGTAGTAGTCAAAAGACACCCGAACTCCTGGTTTCACTGCTGTGCTGAAATGAATCTCCCAGCACTTCACATGTCCTGGTGCTCCCCTTGTCTATGATGTATGAACACTACTTAGTCATTGATTTCTTTCTGTGGTGAAATAATTCCCCCAGTAGGAAGCTGAGGTCCAAGCAGGAAGTTCTGTTAAGCAGTGCCCAAGTGAGATTGGCCTTGAACTGTGGTGCAGGTTTTTGCACAGCTATGAGAGATGGTACAGATATGACTTACAAGACTTTGGTTCATTCTATGCAGTGAAATTTTGAGTTAGAACAATATAACACCAATGCACAAATAGTATGAAGTTTTAAACTTACAAATATTATTTTCCTCAATCGCAAGTAGATAATTTAATGCTAAGTTGACATTTAAAGAAATCTTTCACTATGAGAATGAAAAAATGCATCAAGACTATAGAATTTAATAACAGTAACTTTTCCTTGCTTTTACTTTGAGCTTTGCCTTGAACAGTATCCACTTTCCAAAGTACTGGGCAGGAAGTTTCTGTCATTTATTTAATATCTGGTTTTCTAAGACCACAGGATTTTAATATTCAGCTCTTCTATGATTCTCCATCTGACTGACATCTTACAATGTTGGCTAACAAAGTTAGCAGATCAGCTTTTTTTTTTAAGAGTTTTGCTGTCAAATCAAGAAGAAAGCCTTATGAAATATTGTCGCGTGGTAAAAGACAAGAAACATGGCAAAGGGAAAATACAATATTCTTTCCCTAAAATTCTAACAACATTTGGAAAATATTAGGAAATATAAAATTTGGAAAGATAATGATCCAGACAACAAGAAATCAGAGGATTTGGAATTGATAAAACTAATGCACCTCTATTTGAAATAATCAAATTTTGTGACACGTGATGATTTGGCCCAGAGGTAATAGCTTTTAAATAATATCTTTTCTTGTGTTTGAGTATACTGATGAAGTCACTGCTCTGCACCAAAATATGAGTTTGTTTTGAAATGAATCCTTCATTTCAGATACATTCCTTATTACATTAGTTCTCCAGATTTCTGTAAAGTATTACACTTTACATTTCAAATTGAAGGGCAGATACAGATGCTAGCTTTCTGCTTTCCATTTTATTTCACAAGCTGTGCCAGTCCGTTATGGTGATCTGACAGAGTATCAAAATTAGGAACAATAATTTTATAGGCAGGATGGACATTAAAGTTTATTTAAAGAACAGCTTCCAAGGAGATACCCCTGGCTGGGAATCTCACCGCTGTTGATGCTGGGCTCTTTCCCAGCCTCTGGGAGACAGATCTGTTTGAGGTGGAAAGAGAAAGCACAAGCCATCTGGCAAAGCAGCTTTTTCAGCAGAAGATGATTTTTTAACTGAGTTGCTTCAGGAGTTAGAGTGAGTACAGTTGCTGGACAATTCTGGTCCTCCCACATCTGCTGCCTGCTCAAGAAATGAGTGGTGGGCTAACAATTTGCGATATGTTTCGTACATCACACTGATGTGTTGTGAGGATCATTTCACATTTTCACCTAGATCTCTGAATAAGATATTTTAAGTTTTCCCCATTTTCACTTATGTTGCACAACTGTAGTAGCAAGGCAGTTCTTCCTCACCTGGCCCACTGGCTCATGTCATTCACCCAGTGGTTGCTGTTATTCTTGGCAATTCCACCTGTGTTGACTCTATTTATCAAAAGTCTGACTGTCTTTTCTCTTCAACCCTGGCAGAAATTACTGAGTTTATATAATGTCAAAAATACATGAAGATTGGATTTTGGGGAATGTAATCATGTCATAAGCTGGAACAGGGAGACATTTCAGCCTGTAATAAAGATTCCAAGGTGAGAGCACTTAGGCAGTTCACCAGGTTGCCAGAAAGACTGTCCAGTCTCCATCCTAGAAGATTTTCTAGCCCTGGCTATGGTGAAACCCTGAGCAACCTCATCTGAAATTGGCCTGAACCTCCTTGCTTTGTGCAGGAGGTTGGGCAAGGCATTAGCAAACCAAGGGGTCTTCCTACTTGAATTATTCTGTAATTACATGAGACTCTCTTGAAACCCTGTGAGAAATAATCAATAAAAGTTACATTCTGCCCCTCAAAAGAGCAAAGCCAGCCCTGGAGGCGCTATGCCTCTGTGATATGTAGAAAAATTTAGATGAAGTTATGATGATTTGAATAGTCTATACATAAATCTTTTCATGCAAGTTATTTCTTACAGGCATACATGCTAAGCACAGCAGCAGTTTGCCAATATTTCATGATATTCTTGTTCCCATGGTCAGGTTATGTACATTTAGACTAGTTGATTGAAAAGAGAGGAATTTTATCTTCGACTTCTGAGGAGATGAAAATTACTTCTCTAATCACAAATTATTGGCTGGAAGACGAAACAATTTAATAGTGTAAGTTCAGAATATTGTGTAAATAACACAACATGCAGATGGTGGGATGGGGAGAAATAAGACCAGGTCAGCATCACAAAATACACTGTCAGTTACTCATCAGTAATAATCTATGAAAACTGTGAGCTAATGAGCTAATGAGGATAATGTATTAGTTTTAGAAAATTTATGATGCACTAAAGTAATAACAGCATGAAAAATGTAAAGATGAGACATTTCAGGAAATACGTGAAATGCTGTACACTGCACAAGTGTCTTCCAAGACTTCATATGAGACGACAGACACTGTTTAAGTCATGTATGCTCAGAGATAGGGAGTTAAGACCAAAATGGAGTAGAGGAAATCTGTTAAGAAGACTAAGATAGATTCCACAAGAGAAGAATTAGAGCATGTTTTTCAGTTCATCTGAACTAAATAAAACACAATAACAAAAATATTTAGAAAGCTCCACAAAATAGAAAGTAGAGAACCTTATTTGAATAACAGTCTGTACTGATTTGAGAATGATTGCCTGTAAATTCTGAATCAGCAAAGAAGGAAATTTTAAACATATATAGGGAGGCTGTAGCCATGAAGGTGAAGCACTCCGGAAGACCCCTTCCATAGGTGTTGCACAGATAGCTTCTGTGCTGCTCAGGTGGATGTTGTTACCTTCACAGGAGGATCCAAGAGCAAAACCAACTCAATGACTACTTCAGCAATCTCATGTTCCTGTTTCCTCCAAGTTAAAAATATCCCTGAAGTACTAGCATAGAGCCATAAAAATTGAGATGTTAGGTACTTAAATCATACTGTATATTGTCAAAGCAAAGCTGCTGCTAGAGTACCTAGCTTAACTCATTCCTGGGAGAAATACTTGCTGCTGCTGGACTGGACCCTGGGTGTTACAATACATGGTCTGGCAACTCAGGGATGGCACAAAACCGAGGAACAATTCCCCCTGCCATTCACTACCTCCACCAGAAAACAAAACAAAACAGTACATGGGATGTCACTGGTACAAAGTCTCACATGGGGTCATCACTGCATGCTCTGAACTACAGAAAAAGCATCAAGTGGCATGGATAGGCTCATGAGACTTTGCTCATAATGCCTTGGAATAGAATGGAAGCAAAGGACAGTGAAGTGATGCGGTCTCTGTTTTGTTTCTTTTTGCTTTTCTGTTTTACCTTCATGTTCACTGATCCACTGAAGCTAATCTAAAAGCAATTTGTCCTTACCCCCATTGACATGGCTGTACTTTATTTCTTATCTGTGCAGCTCTATCTGTGCATAATTTCTTGTACTTGCCACGTTAACAGAGATGGCTGTCTTACATACTGATGAGAAAAAAATATTGAGAAGTAGAATTTGTTTTCAGTCTTATGTAGGGCTGTTGTAATATTTGGAAAGACATTAATACAGTCCTTCAGACTTGAAAGGGGCAAAGACAAATCTTCAGCTGTTACTGCATAACGATTTTTTTTGTCCTTAATCTGTATTACAGAATTCCCTCATTCCACTGTTTATGAAACATTACACTTGAATTTTTTCGGACAGAGCTTGTACTCAGTGATGCCAGAGTAAATATATTGTAAATACATGTATTTCAGTGCATTTGCTTATTCCAGAGTGACACAACAGTACTCGGGATTACCTGAGATTTCTGTACAGAGACTTATCGTCAGTAAGTCTGATTAAACTGCTCCACCTCTTCCTTTGATAATTTTGAGATGATTTAAATGACCGGCCATTTCAAAATGGTAAGCAAGTTGCAAATCCGCCCAGCCAATGTCTTGCACTTTTACTTTTTATCCATCTCATTTTTTTGGCTCCACCTTTCTGCTCTTACCCGCAGTCACTGTGTCTCCCCTCACAAGTCAACTCTGATTTTGATCTTATTTATGTTGTACTCACAACAGCTCAACTCTTGACTCCACAGTGAGATATGGCCATTCACACATTATGCAGGAGATCTACGAACCTGGTGAAATCTCAGTGGTCCTGATAGCTGAAGAAAGGAGAGGAACTTTAAAACGTGCTTTCTCAGACAACAAATCTTTTCAATTACCCAGCCACAACCCCCCAGTGATTGAACAGGGTAACCATTCCTCCTGCTCAGTTTGAGAAGATGGATCTTCGGCAACACTCAGAATTTTCTTTTTTTCTTCCTTTCCTTTCTCCTCTCCTCTCCTCTCCTCTCCTCTCCTCTCCTCTCCTTTCCCTTTCTTCTTTTCTTTTTTGTTTCTGCATCCTACTTTAAATGTGAAGAGCCAATATGTCAGTGATATATTGAAATTCTTCAAAAATTATAGAAAAAGAAAATTACAGGAAAAGAAAATTCCAGAAGTTCTCTTTTGACTGATACTCAGCTTAAGAATCATGGCTCTACCCTGAAATAGAACAAGAATTCAAGGTTTGGTGCAATTGTAAGGGTGAGCCTGTGGATTTGGAAACAGATTTGCACCTCCTTGGCTACAGACTTTTTCTGCTGTAAACTTTCAGAGCTTTGAAGAAACTGAAGGTTTTGCTGAACTGAAAGTTTACACTAGCAGAACAGCTGGGCCAGGGACAACATATCCAGGCTTCCTTAGAGGATTTAGCTTGCCTGGAGCAAACAAATTTTTGAACTTCAAGACACACAGAAGGATGCCCAGCACTCACTACAGCAGCCACAACCACTGCTGCATATATGCAGCAGAATGGTGATTTTCAAAGCCTTATGGCATGCACTAAGTTGTTTTCTAACTCATTTCATCATAAATATATATACTTGTCATCTACATCATTCCAGGATGCTGACTACCACTCTGCAAAAAACAAGTATGCTTCCTGCAGTAAAATTACAATCAAACCAAAATGCAAAAGACTGGAAGGGGTCTATGAGAAAAACAAACAAGCAAGCAAGCAAACAAACAAACAAACAAACCCCCACAATAACAAAAACATGGCCATTGTGGGTATTTAAACTCCTTTCTTGTTTTTATTAAACTCAGCTTTTTAAAAAATCCTATAGTGTGTATTTTTGGAGAACTGTTCTAAATAGGACAATGCAATATTACCTTAAGACAGACCAGGCTTTGTTTTGTACCATCAACAAGCTTGCTTTTCCAGTGAATATCATGGCTGAAAGGAGTCTCATTTTCTCCCCAAATCATGTCCCTCTTCAATCTTTTGCTTCACTAATGCACACAGCTGCAATCAGTTCATTCCTTCTCTGTTGTGCCTGTGCTCAAGGACAAACCTTGAGGGCTATTGCTCTTCTTAGGCAGGATCTTGCACTAGGCAGTAGCATCCAGTCACTTCTGTTCTCACTATGCAAAGAGGCATTTAATTGCTATTTAACCCAAATGAAAACTAATTTTCATGCCTGGGATTGATCCCTAAAATTGAACCATATGTTTAACAGCTGCCATTAGCTGCTTTCAGTATAGCAATGGGGTAGTTCTGGCAAGGTCTGGAGAGGGAGCAGCCATGCAACAGGAAAAGAAGTGTCCTCAAGTGCCCTTTTATTGATTCATATTAGTCCTATATTAACTTGTTTATGAGTTATGCATTTTTAAAAGAGCCCTGCCCTGCTGGAAGCTCAGAGCATTGCATTTTTTGATAGAAAAAATGTGTCTGGGAAATTTTCTATTCCTTTCTTCAAGAATATATTGATCTGGACCTCTCAGTGGCATGTATTTGGGACAGTTTGGCTTTTTGAGCTGGAAAGCTCCAGTCTGCAGCAGGCTAGGCTTGCCGTTCTGACTGGCTATGCTTTCAGAATCTCTCTGGATTGAGTGGGGAGCTCAAGGAGCAATAGTAGTGTGTGCTTCCCAGGACAAAAAACGTACAAGGCTGTAGTGGGACTTTCCAGCGCAGGGAACCAGGCAGTGCCTGCACAGGGGCAGCACTACGAGGAAACTTCCCCTCCTTCACCTCTCCAAATGTGTGTGTGGCTCCAGGGAGCTGGAAGCAGGTGTGGACACAGCTGGGGATTTTTTAATCTGGGATCATTTGTGATCCAAAAGAATAAAAGTGCAGAATTTGGGACCTGTTCTGGGCTAGGACAGTCAGAAGGATTTCTGAAGAGGGCAAAACTTTCCCTGATGTCTTCCTTTTTTATTTGCCACAGGCCTTTGCAGTGAAATGAAATTAAAAGCAACGGGGACGGAAAAGGATACAACGTCATAACTCTATGAAGATAAATAGCACTTTGGTGTTTGTCTCTTTACCGCTTTGCTCTGTATTACGGAACAGACAACCTGCAGGCCCCCTGCCGTGGGAGTCCAGTTGCCTTGAAGCATAGCAAAGCTAAGGTCTCGTCACCATCATGAGTGCAAAGGAAGAGCTCTCCTTTGGCAGCCATCTGCTCTGCCAGGAGGATGAGGGGCAACTGAGCTGGTGGTCCAAAGCACAGGAGGGCAGAGAGATGCACTGGCACTGGTGTGAGGAGAAACCAGAGAGTGGCCTTGGTCAACATGGCAGAACACAGGCTCATGCAACAGTTTCTGCTTCTTGACAAGTGATTTGAGTCAGCAATGCCCCAGCAGGAGCTTGTCTGCACATTTCTAGTGTCCAGCTAATGCAATGTAACTGAAGTTATCTTTGCTAATACTTGTAGAGCTCTTGTAAACAATCCACTCTCCTTCCCCTTGCCCTGGGTTATCCTGCTGCTTGGCTGATGTGTGATAAATTGCTGATCTGTGACTCTTGGGTGACTCCAACAGTCTCAGTGCAGTGACATTTGTTCTCCAGGAGCCATGCAGCACAGTGGAGGCAAAAGGGAATATCAAGCCAGACCTTAAATACAAGCATGTGTGTTAATTTATAAATATAGGTATGCATATGCCTTTATATGCTATATTTATACCGTATAACTATGTTTATGTATGTTTACATACAAAAACCTACACTCACTTTGTGTATGTATATGTGTGTATGTGTATGTATGCGTGTTTGTGTGTGTACAGATAGATACACAGCACATGAATTAAATGTAGAAATCCAAAGTATTTGGACTCAAAGCGCTCATGCCAGGGTTGAGTTAAATGAGGACTTACATTTATCAACAGTTCTTGACTACCCCTTTGCCATAGGAATGAGAGCAGTGTTTGGCCAGAATGACTAGAGTTAAATAAGATGACAGCTCTTCTGAGGAAATCTTAAGCCAAAGAAAATCAAGCAAGGCTGGAGGGATGAAGGGGAAGATATAAGAATGATTAAAGTATCTACAAGGAAATCAGTAATTTTGAAATGCCAAAGCTGGAAACAATTAGTGGCTGGCTGGCAATTCAGAAGAAACAATAAAAGAAGGACGCAATTTCTAATAACTCAAAAATAAAATCTGCTGATAAGTTAAGAAGGAGCTATAGGGGAAAAAAGAGGTGAATAAGAAACTAAATCTGTTAACAATTATTTTCAGTGCCAACACTGCCTTGGAAGAGTCAGGTTTGTTCTATCACCTCCACCCAGCCAATTATAACAATATGTATTCAACAGGCTGTCATGACAGGAGCACCCACCAATCCCATTAGTGTTAAGGAGATGCTGGCATTTATTTTTGTTTTAATTTATCACTCAGCTGTTTCAAATCACATAAAGCTAAAACTTAGCTTATAAGTTGTCATTTCCAGTGTTAATCTTTATGCTTACTGCATATATGCCTGTGTGATATATATATTTTTTGAATTTTAAAAATGGCATGGAAATTTCTCCATTTGGGTATGAAATATCCTCTCTCGCCCTTTACTGTAAAGGTTAAAGCTATTGGCATATGTTTACTCCCCAAACAGGAGCCTGCAAGATGATCCAAATTAACTGGGTCTAGTTCATCATCTCATTACACAAATTTAACAAGTTAACCCAGAGTGGTAGATCAGATTGTATGCATATAGGGTCATCCTATTCTTATGCAAAGAGATGATATCCATATGATTTCCTTAATTTCTCTAACCAGGTGATAAACAACAGAGGCATGTGATAAATTGCATTTATTTTTCACATTTTGACCTCCTCACTTGTTCTCTAATCCATTTCTGATGGGACCAATTCCGGTATTAGAAACCTCTGAGCAGTGCTCAAACAGCCAATGATGGGAAAAAAAAGCCTTCCACAGATCATTTCTTTCTTTCTTTTGTGAACAGAGGGTTTCCCTTTTTATCCTTCTCCACAAAATTACACTAGTCCAGAACAGAGATCAGCAACAGGTACAGGATATAGCAGCTGGGGGGTTGGCTCATCACCCAGAGCTATGTCCAATGCCCTTTGAGGTCCTCCATTTTCAAATACAGTTATTCTGGTATAAATGGTAAATATCTCGAGAAGTGTTTTTTTTTTTTTTTAGAAGGGGGGAANAGCCTTCCACAGATCATTTCTTTCTTTCTTTTGTGAACAGAGGGTTTCCCTTTTTATCCTTCTCCACAAAATTACACTAGTCCAGAACAGAGATCAGCAACAGGTACAGGATATAGCAGCTGGGGGGTTGGCTCATCACCCAGAGCTATGTCCAATGCCCTTTGAGGTCCTCCATTTTCAAATACAGTTATTCTGGTATAAATGGTAAATATCTCGAGAAGTGTTTTTTTTTTTTTTCTAGAAGGTGGTAAAAAGAAATATATGGTTATTTGCTCTAGTACAAATATTACATTAAAAAATCACTCATGTCTTCAGTGCTTCACAAGATGCTCTGTATGGGCAAGAAGTCCTTCCTTATGGACTAACTGAAAGATTGAAGTAGTATTTGGACCACACAGTTGAAAGCATTCAGCTGCTTCTCAGCGCTGGTGAGTTGCTTTCTGTTTGAGTCTAACTTAACTGTGCAATTTGCATTCTGTTTGCTCTAAGATATAAATGTGCCACACTGGAGTCCCAGAGCTCAAGGCAGATCTAGAGATGAAGAGTGAGCCTGTGGTTTCCTTATTCCAGTACCATAACCTGAATCATTTTCGTTCTGTTCAACTTAAGACCTTATCTCTTGATCCTGATATGACAAGGGAATTATCGCAGCTATATAAACTTGCAACAAATCATTGTATGTTCTGCTAGGAAGATGAAGAATAATAGCAGTAGTCTGGATGCCAGCGGCATTGTAAGTGGTGGGTATGGGT
Organism: Neodrepanis coruscans; assembly: GCA_013400695.1. Lineage (NCBI taxonomy): Eukaryota > Metazoa > Chordata > Aves > Passeriformes > Philepittidae > Neodrepanis > Neodrepanis coruscans. The sequence continues at coordinate 19,778 of VYZS01029990.1, read as the reverse complement.
TAGTGCCTGACTCCAACTGGAGAGGCTCTGAAAAAAGGTGACTTGTGCACAGCCCATATGCTGATGCAGGAACTGCATCCTTGGTGTGTGAGTGCTCAGACTTTTCATCATCTATACTTACACTATGTGCAGCAAACCCAGGCTCTCTTTCACACCTTCAGAGAGTCTAGACTTTGTATGACATCTGTTGTAAGCAGAACTTTGGATTTCAGTTACACTGAGATTGACTTCATATCCCACATTGTGAGCTTGCACACTCTGTGGCCAAGACATACAACCACCCTTCCCATCCCATGAATCCCAGCTGAATGCAATTTATTAAATAAGATGATAAAACCTATTATTTTATTCTGATACAACCAATTATTTTATTTTGGGGAGTCAATCTACACATCTGCACAGCAAACACACAGGATTTGGAAGAGTTTTTGAATGAATCTCAGGCCATTCACTCCTTCAGTAGCCTGACAAACAAGCAAGACAGCTAAATAACACCAACCATTTCCCTGCCTCATTTTTTTCCATTCTCCTAAGTTATCTGTGGAGTTAGATTCAGGAGTTTATTCTGGCATGTGTTTTCTCCTTTGAACTATGAACTGAAATTCTCTGCCTCCTTCAGCTGTTTCCACACTAAAACCAAACCTCTCACCATGAATGGCTTCAGCCTTACCACTGTCATACACTGACTTCCTTGTTCTTAGTTCTGTTCTTGGCTCTCAAGTGATTTTCCTATAGATATCCTGGATAATATCCAGGTAGGATGCAACTTGCATAGAACCAGCTCATTTTCCCATTCTCATTTTCTTCTCATGGCATCTTATTCTCAGGGTTTGTGGTTTGGGGGAGGTATCCCACAGGCAGTCCTAGCAGTGCAAGTCTGAGTCTACCTAACCTGTCATACAAGGCAGCAACATTTTTCGTAGGAAGAGCTATTACTCGTAAGAATTTATGCATGCAAGCTTCCAGCCGGAACAGTACTAATTCTCATTGCATTTAGGGGATGGTTAGCATGAGGCTGAAAAACTACAGCATTTTTCTGCATACCTATAAACTCGAGCACATTAAGGGGAGGAAACATATGCATTGACCTATAAGGACTTTGTTTAGCTCATATTTGTTAAAGGTCACTCAGCATAAACAAAAAAGAAATAGCTCCTGTCTGAGAAGTGTATTTGGATTCCTGGAGGTACATTAATCCAGCTAGATAGACACAATTTCTTTGGATTTCAGGAATGTATTTAGTGTTCTGCTACACATCAGCATAACCTCAGTAAATCAGAAAAGAGTAAAAGGATGGCGAGACGGGAACTGTCAAAGAGAAGAGTTCAGCAGCAGGTTGGGGCACTCAGAACCTGAAGAATACAAGAAAAAGTGTAAGATATTCACAATTTATTTTTTTTTAAACTATACAAATGTTTAAAACCCAACTCAGGATTTGGAAAATGAGTTTTGAAAACTTGGACTAAGCTAAGATTTCTTGGATGTTTGCATTGTACAGGATAAAAGTGTTAGGTGCTGCTTGGCTCCCCAGATGAGTCACTTGTGTTGCTGGAGCTTGTCAGAGCGTCAGGACCTTGTCAGACCCTGCTGACTTCAGCTCTGTGCTTCTCTGGCCAGCACTGGTGTAGGCAGGTTACAGCAGTATACCAGCTGAGTGATTTCTCTCTCCCACGCTTCAGAGGGGAAGTATCAGATTGTCAGGCACAGTCCGGTCAGTGTTGTGCTCCTGGGATAGCACAACTACATACTGCCCTTATTTGGGCTGGATTGAAGGGTTATGAGCCAGTCCTTGGACTTTTTCTGCCTTTTAACAATTTCATTTTGAGGAGAAAATTTTTTTTCCCTGTAAGGAAAAACCCCAGAAATATTTTTAGAGCTGGTTAAGTTGTTTGTTATGAACAGATTGTCCAATGAAGTTTGACCTTTTTCTGAACGTGAGTCATTCACAACCTTATTTCAGTGGATGTATTTGTTATGAAGAAATACTGAAGGAATAGTTCATGAAAAGGAGCTTCACTCTCTTGAGTTTTCTAGAACTGCTTGGGTTTTTTTATTTGTGTCTGCTTTTCCTTGTCCAGGATTGTTTATCTAGGCTATGAAGCGCTGTATCTTCACTGTAAATAGTAATAAAGGACTTCCAACAAATGAATAGCAGCTAAAAATATTTGAAGGAATAGAAAATCAAAATGAACTATTATTTGTGGTAAAAACATGTTAACATGTGGTTTCAGATATTTTTGTAGATATGCCTATGGTCACCGAAACAATTGCAAACATGGAGCAGTATCATTCAACAAACCATATCAGGAAAAAAGATCGATATATCTAGGAAAAAAAGATCGGGTTGTATACTCAGCAACCTGGGCACCCAAAGTTTCTCCAGGAAAAACAAGTTGAACTCCTTTATAATACATGGACTGACTCCAAGTATACTTGTTTGGCTTAAAGCTTTCTAGATTATTAGAGTTTTCTTCTTCCTTCTACCCAGAAGACAGTCTGAGCAGGCTAGTGCTTACTTCTGGCATAGGTTAATAAACTGGATCAGCAGCTAGGGTTAGGATATGATTTAGGATCTGAACATCTGATTTTAGTAGACCAAGTTAACTGTTGGACCATAGCAAGACCTAAAGGCAAGGATGATCAAGTTGAAGATGACCCTGCTCTTTGCAAAGGGGTTGGACTAGATGACATTTAAAGGTCACTTTCAACCAAAACCATTCCATCATTTTATGATTCAATGTCAGCAGGGGCAAATGCATGTGTTTTTACAAAGTGTTGGTGGGTTACAGTAATAGATACTGTTTGTGACGTTGACAGCTGCAGACCTATTTTATGTGCCAGAACCTACAGGTAGAAGGGAGAGATACAACAATGACTCTTTCTATAGCCCATGCTGCCAAAAACGCCTGTACTCACCATCAGATAAAGCACATGCTAATGATCCCAAACTGACCCCTGTCTTCAGAGACATTGCAGAGGCTGAAGGTTTTGGCAATAAAGGTATCTCTTTGATGCTTGGTGTCACAAACCTTATCTTAATTTCAAATTCTGGCTTTAACCATCATAGCAGTCATAGGAATCCATTGATCCACAATGACCACTTCACACTCCAGGTCTGAAATAAGCTTTGTGAACACCCTACAATTAGCTATTACTTCAGCTTCTCAGATCCTGCTTTCACACAACCTACTCAGAAACTTTTAGATCACCCACTTCAATTAAAAAAAAAGGTCATTTTTCTTTTTGAAACTCACTTCAGTGTAACCCTGTGAAACAGGCAAGATCCATCTATACATGTGGCCACGTTACAAATATCCTCCAAAAACTCTGCAGTTAAAATATTGGCAATATTATTTTAAGTTACTGCCTTTGAAAGCTACCATCCAGCATGAATAAGGCGTAACTTGTAAGTGCTAATTGGATTGCCTCCTGTGCTTATTATTTCAAGCTATTTTCCTTTACTTATTCTAAGCCACATATCCTGCAAGGTTTAAAACTATGAAAGACAAGGAAATTCTTATAAAACTGCTTCTTTTTTTTCTTTTAAAGACACTTGGAAGACACTGATCTTGACAGAGTGGATCGATGGGCAGAGGACAACTGCAAGAGGTTCAAAGAGGCAAAGTACCAGGTCCTGCTATTTGCTGACAACAACCCTAGGCTTGGGGAAGAGTGGTTGAAAAGATGTCAGTTGGAAAAGGACCTGAGGGTCAACAGACAGCTGAACATAAACCAACAGGGTGCCCAGGTGGCCAAGAAGATCAATGGCATCCTGGCCTGTGTTCTGCCAACAGGACAGGGGAGGGATTCTTCCCCTGTGCTCATCACTGGTGAAGATGCACCTCAAGTCTCGTGTACAGTTTTGAGCCCCTCACTACAAGAAAGACATTGAGGTACTGGAGCGAGTCTAGAGAAGGGCAGCTAAGTTGGTGAAGGTTCCAGAGTGTAAGTCCTATGAGGAGTGGCTGAGTGAGTTGAGATTGTTTAACCTGGAGAAACAGGGGCACAGTGGGAACTCATTGGTCTCTACAAATATCTGAAGTGAGATTGTAGTGAGGTGGGGGTCAATCTCTTCTGTCAAGTCTCAAGTAAAAGGAGAGAAATGGCCATGAGTTGAGCCAGGGGAGATTCAGATTAGATATCAGAAGGAGATTTTGTCACAGCAAGTGTGGTTAAGCATTGGAATCGGGTGCCCAGGGAGCTGGTGGAGTCACCATCTCTGAAACTGTTCAAGAGATGTCTGGATATGGCAGCTGGGGATATGATTTAGGCATTGTTATGGTTGTGCTAGGTTGATGGTTGGACTAGATGATCTTGGAGTTCTCTTCCAACTTTGATATTTTAGTGATTCTGTGATATATTCTATACAGCTAAAACAAACAAACAAACCCCAAACAACTCCCCCCCCCAAAAAAAACCCTAGATTTATAGAGGGGTTTCATCCTAAAGGATCTTATAATAACTTACAGATTGAATTTCATTGATTAAACTTGATGGTGTGTTCTTCCTTTCCAAGGAGTTATGTGCAGAGGATTTCAGCTAGGTAATAATTCATTTATGTTTTTTCATCTGATGATCCTATATTTAACCAGGTTTCATATTCCCTCATAATTAATCTCTTTTGATTATTTTTTTCCTTTCTCTTTGATAGCTCAGATAAGGCAAACACAAAAGAAAAGTGTAAGGAGTGTGACTTTCTGATTTTGAGACATAGCCAGAAAATTGTCCTTGATGAAGAAAAATACACTGGTGATTAGTTTAAGATTTAGGTCCTCTAGTATGCATCAGAAACTGAAAGCATTAATCAATGTGCATCTCATTTTCCAATTTGGAAATAGTTATATATGAATTATTATTAAACTCTAATAACATTATAATATTATTGATGCTGTCCTAATAGTGCCCTTAAGGCACAGTGTCTTGCCCTAATCAGTTTAAGGAAACATAGCAAGAAACTGAACCAAAAGACTTCAGCAATACAAATTGCTAGTAAAAGAGCTAACCAAAATTCTTCATTACGTCAGTTCTTCTGATATTCAGAGTCTACCGAGCCACTTCCACATTTTCAGGGACCTAGGAGTATAGCACTGCAATTAGAGAAAAAATAATGCAGTTTATTGCAACATTTGGCTTCATATGAAGGTTTACATTCCACAAAACCTCAAATTTCTTCCTTTTGCAAGCCTTCTTATGATATTGTTCAGCTCAAACGAGTGATAATCTTCAACATTACACTTAATTCCAGCTCTCTCATGTTTTCTGTTTCCTTATTTTTCTCTTCCACACTGAGGCCTACAGCAGGCTACCTGTGACAACTCTTTGAGTTGAGCCTTTGTTCACAAAATCTGGCGTGTTCTTTCTCAGACAGATTATTCTTAATGAGTACTTTCTCCTACCATTGTTAAATATCTTTTTGCTAGAATCCATGCCATAAAAGCAGACCTGTGGTGTCTCATCTTACATGTGGGCATTTAATCATGTATCAGACACAAATGTCATGTACCCACATTGGCTGGTGTTTCATCCTGCCAGAAATACATTGCCTGACTCTTTGTCGTGGGGCTAAAAAATGAAAGTAAAAATGGTCGAGCCATGTTGTGGCGGCGAAGCGGCGGCTTTGCCTGGCGCTGACAGCGGCCGGGCCCCGGGCGGGGGGCAGCGGCGGGAGCGGCGGCGGCTGGGCCCTGTGGAGTGGCGGTGGAGCTGAATCAGTTGGCACGAACCCAGCAGATCACCGCCTCCGCCTCCCCTCCGTCTCCCGGCCGCGGTCTGCTCCGGGGCACGTGCCGTGGGGGCAGCGGCGGTGACTCCTTGTCCCCCCGGGAGCGCAGGGCCGGCCCCTTGCCTGCGG
>VYZS01029990.1:0-13649 GCA_013400695.1 Neodrepanis coruscans | reverse complement strand
TGCAGCTATTCCCCAGGGGCCAAAGACCACATCTTCCCCTTTTTTCAGCACTAAATCTCTCCTTGGGCTAAAGGGAGGGAGGGAGGGGGTGCGCGGTTTTTGTAATCTTCTTGAGTTGTTTCCTCAGTCAAAACCGGGCAGAGGCTCATGGCTAAGGGGATCTTGAGACCACGTGCTCCCTTCTAACTACCCCGGAGTCTCTCAGCCAGGCCCAGAGGGAGAGAGAGACAAGCACTATCTCCAGAGCGTCCTCACCTCAAACGCGGGCCCTGGAAAAATTTAATTTGTTTGTCTGTTTTGCACTTTATTTGTCGGGTTTTGGTGTTTGCGCAAAATAAACTGTGATATTTGTGTGTTTTCTTCATTTTGAGGTGTGTTTGTGACTTCTCTCAGAGTCTCTGCTCCAAAATCACTGAATTTGTGGTAAAACCACCACACTCTTCTAAGCCAAGCAGAGAGATTCTTAATATTTACCATTTTATGTCTCATTTTAACAAGTACCAGTAATAGTCAGATTTTCAGTACTCCCTTGGCTATATCATTTGTGTATACCACAAGTGGGCAGATGCCAGAACAAAGATAGGTGCACATGTCAAATTACCTGACATACCCACAGCCTCTGACATGCTTATCTTATGACATAATTGAAGGTCTGAAATTCTGCTGAACCCATCGCTATACCAAATAAATCTTCAGTGCTGTGAGTAATATCGTTACTACAGATCTTGCTTAGTATGTCTAGAAATTTGTGTCTGACTATTCTAAGGAAGAGTTTGGATGTTTTCCAGGTGACCTACATACACATATATAAATGTATATGTCTCTTTAAAGGGTACCTTACACCGTGAAGCTGAGCAGAAAATCTGTGAAAATGTTAAATTTATTAAGAATGGGTTGACTGCTTTCTTTAGCTTTGTGAAACTTTTATGGATGATCCTTCAGATCTGGCTGATGGCTGAATTCCAGATATTACATGTAGCTATGTATGGTTATAATACAGCTACAGGATTTACTATAGGAGATATGAGGAGGGTTGCAAATGACTGCATGCACATGTCTCAAGTCTGCGGCAGAATGGAAGGCCAAAATCAGGTTCAAATTCTGGACTAGATCTCAACTATCTTAGCTATAAACCTGCAGGTTGACCAGTTGATTGCCAAATACATCAGCCTGGTAGATTGTTTTCAGGGCTTTTGTTCTTTCAATAATCCTAATGTACTTCAAAGTACTGAAGTAAATGATAGCTCTTCAGACTGAAGGGTTTTATAAACAGACTAACATTAGTAGTCCCAGAATACACACCTTGGAAAGCAACATACAGAAATCTTCCTGAAAACAACCATTGTGCAACTATCTGGAAGGAAGCAGTGCATCAGATTAGGTCAAGACCTAGAGGATGTCATATGCACCTGCATGTTCTGGTGAGCTAAGTAGAAAGACAGTACCAGAATCACCTCCACCCAAGATGTTGCTCCCAATACCTGACTGCATAGACTCATGTAACCACAAATGCTAAGAAAAAAACCCTAATATTTTACAGTTTTCATTATCTATGCGAACATTTGAGTGCCTATGTACATTGCAATAGGGCTAGAATCAGAATTTTATATTTATAGTATTTCTTTACAAATGCAAACTATGATGTTATATTAAAAATATATTTCTTGGTCATGAAGTACTTTATTTTATTTGGGGAGAAAAGAGATTCTTTTAGTCTGTATTCTAACTAAATTCTCCCTATTGACTTGACTCTATAAAATTGTGAAACACTTTCAGCAGTTTCTTGAAGAAGTACTTTAAAGTCATTATATCTCAAAGCAGAAACTAAAACATTTTAGTGTCATGAGATACTGAAATGATGTAGTGAAATCTTATGAAAGGTTAGTTTTAAGTTCTAGAATAATAGACAATAATTAACTGAAGCAGAATGGAAAGACTGAGGCAATAACTTTCATTTTTAAAGTTATTTGAAAGTCAAAATGCAAAAATAAAGAAATAAACATTTAAATCTAGATTTTTTTTTTTAACTAGGAAATATAACAACATTTCTTTCAGCCATCAATAAAGAAACAATCTGAGAAACAGTCTGATCCTAATTACCAGGTCCCTCAGCTGTGAGTTTTGATCTTCAAAATAGTCAAGAGGCAAAAGAAAAAGTTCCAAATTTGAGATTCAGAAGATTTTGTTGCCTAACGGTATAATTCACATAACAGAAAATGTTGACTAGGTGTTCCTGGTGAGCCCTCATCAATTCCTCCTAGTCCTGCTTTTAAGTATGTATAGCTTGAAAGTTTCGAAGGACACAAATTTCTGAAGAGCTGAATAGGTAAAGATATTCTACAGCTTAGACAAAGAACCTTAATTTCAATCACATAGTGCAAATCTTAGGTTACAGCTTCACCACTCTTATCAAATAATATAAGACAAATAAGAGGCAATAATAACATTTCAGCATTTTTCTCATCAAATTACTAAATATATGTTATGTTACTGTATGTTCTAGAGATTTCTCACTTCAGAGACAATGTGTTTTCTGTGGAGGTTTTGTATTTTCTCTTGAGAAGCTCCTGCTGCCTCATATCCACCATGCAAATCAGAGCTGTTCTTACTCTGCTTTCAACATATTTTTTTTCCTATAGTTTTTGGTCATACTAAATACACTGACCAAATACAGAGACCAAAGTAAGTAAAACTTTAATTCCTCTTTTCCTGACATGAATTCCCACATCCTAATGTTTGTAGTAGAAACATGGAAAGCCAGAAGCATACACTTTTTCTTAAACAGTATGTTTTCTTTTACTTTAGGCAAGGAAGGAACCAGGTATAGTTAACCTTTGCACTGGTGATTCGTTTGCATTTTCTGGGTAGAGACTGATATACAAGCACCATGGCTCAAAAAAGGTGCTGCTGGAGATGGGGATAGCCTACATCTCTTGGACCTGAGAAAGCATCTCAGAACAACTGCAGCATGTGGTCTTCTTCTCCTCCCTACCAACATGCACAAGTAAGACTGAGCTGCACTGAAATGCTTTTAAAATAAGCTGTTGTAACTTGGGGCAACCTCGTGTACACTAGAGGTTAGGACTGCCATTCCAAGATTGCAGATTGAATCTGAAAAAAGTAGGATGTTACCAAACACAGTATTTTAAGATGCTCTAGACAGGTAGCATTATAAGGTGTTTTTGTTAGAGAAGATCAACCTACTGCTGAAATGTCTCTGGACAACAACTGGCCTAACAACCCTTCTGTAGTAATGGACCTTCAGCTTCAGTGGATCACAGGCTTCCTTCTGGTCAATCATATACTGAATGTGTGCACCAAATTGCTGTGATGATGACCAGACACGAATGGTGACCACCATTACTGTACTGCATTTACCAGAAATACTACCAGACTAAGTCCTCTTCCTGCTTCTCTCCGCTTTGGCAAAGCCTCTGATGGACTGCTGCCTCCCATTGTGCTTCCATGTTTTGAGGCAGGAGTGGATCCAGCAGAAACTTTTTGTACAGAGAATGATCAGGTCTGGAGAACAGGTGAGGGAAAGAAAACTCAGTAATTTGGAGTTACTTTACTGGAAAGAGGAAAACTTAAGACTAAAAGTATGACAGCAAATATCCAAAATAAAAAAAGACTTCTGTTGATCACAAGGGAATATTTTTTTCTTTATGTCTCTTACGATTGGGATAAGAAGTAATGGACTTAAGTTGCATTTAGAAAAGTTTTGGTTAGAGAGAAGAACAAAATGTTTCTACCAGCAAGGCAGCCAAGGCCTGTAGCAGATTACTTGGGATGGCTACAGAATGTCCCTCAGTAGAGGTGATTTAAGGACACACCAAACCAAACTGCATCAGTATGACAAAGGTATGTATTTCTCTCTGTATTGAAGCTTTGGACTGTAGTGTATCCCCTCTGGAAGGATGTTCCAGGCTTCTGACTTTACACAGGAGGGCAGAGACCTCTGAGGGCACACAGGGTTTTGTGGGCTTTCCAATTAGATCCTGTGGGAGCTGTGACACTGAGCCTGTGGGAGATGTGGTACTAGGTGGAGAGTGCTTCACTGGGCACTGCACAGGGCACTTATGCTGATCAGACTGGCCTTGGTCCCTTTAGCCCTTCTTCCAAACCTGTTTCTCAGTATTGCTCTGCAACAACACCTCCAGTATGGCATTTTCACTGAAAGCAGAGAGCCCCAAGGACAAACACCAAGCAGACAAGGCCAAGGAGTTGCTCTCACTTGCTCTGTCTCTGCAGCAGATGGACAAGTGCCTTCCTTACCAGCAGTAATGTCCCTGGTATGTGAGATGGTGCATGCTTGCCATCCCATGACCCAGCCTCACCTGAAAGAAGGATGAGGTCTGAATCTTGGCTTTCTCCAGCTGCAGATGGAATTAAACCTTGGACTCCTACTTGTTGTAGGAACTCTCTAAATGCTGTCCTAGTCCACCAGACCATTTTTACCCTCAGTGGCTTTGCTAAATTCAAATTCATACTATGAAAATGGTTATCAAACATGTAGCACCACATACAAGCTCTGAAAAATGCCTTTTTTTCTTAGAATATTTTTCTATTAAGTAAGCCCATATCATTTCCCATCTATATGCAAACAGACCTTCAAAAGGCTTCCCAAGTTCCCTTTCTATCTGTAAATCGAGCACACTGTGGTGCACACTAGGGGTCTGGCTTTGGTGCCTGTGATTTCTCTTCTTCCCAGGCAGTTCGAGTTCTGCACTGCCTAGCCTTGAAAATTTGTGGGTAAGCAGCTCAGATATCTAAATCATGTATAGATCAGTGTATAGAGTCTTTCATGTAGAGTCTGTGTTACAGGCAACAGTAGCAGTCAAATGCAGGCATTCATGAATTCTGGGTTGCTCGTGTCTGCTGCCTTGCTTTTTGCCTTTATGTGATTGTGTGGGTTTTTCCTTGGCAGAGAGTGCTGTGCTAGAGATGATGTATTTACAATGATGCAACTTCTTAAATGANGGGTCCCCCACAGGCCACATATCCCACCAGGAAAGTCCTACTCCAGTGGAGGCTCCTCTCCTCATGGATCAGCAGGTCCCTGCCAAGACCCTGCTCCAACATGGGCCTCCCACAGGATAATGGTGTCCTTCCAGCATCTGCCTGCTTTAGCGTAGGCTCCTGCATGGGCTGCAGGTGAATCTCTGCACCCCTATGATTCCATGGGCTGCAGGGGCACAGCTGCTCCACCATGGTCTTCACCGCAGGCTGCAGGGGAACCCCAGCTCTGGTGCCTGGAGCACTTCCTCCTCCTCCTTCTCCACTGACCTTGGTGTCTTCATTGTTGTTCATGTTCTCACTCTGCTCTTCTCCGGTGGCCATCTTCATCTAACCCCTAACTTTTTTTTCCTCTCTTCTTAAACATGTTATCACAGAGGCATTACTGTCATTCCTGATTGGCTCAGCCTTGGCCAGTAGCGGGTCTGTCCTGGTTGGAGAGCCAGTTGGCATTGGCTCTGCCAGACGTGGGGGAAGCTTCCAGCAGCTTCTCAAAGAAGCCTCCCTCATAGACCTCTCCCCTCGCTCCCCTCCACTCCCTGCCCCAACCCAAACCTGTCCACAGAAAACTCAATACAATAGAAGACAGTACGTTTATTCAGGGAAGAGCAGCTAGGAGCATTTGTGTCTGGGTTATGGCTTGTTTCCAAGAGCAGGCATCTGAGACATTCTTCCTCCCTACAACTGCACAGTCAGAGGAGCCCCTTTATTCTGGTCTCAGGTCAAGATGCCTCAGTGTAATAAAATTCCTAGATTTTGTCCCAGATCTGTATGGAAGAGTCATTTAATGCTAAAAACATGGTCACGGATATCAAAAAAGTTTATCTCAGAAGAATGTCTCTTCCTTCCATACATCCACATATTTCACTGTGGGCGTATTTCCTGGACCCAACGTTTTCCTCACTAAAACTTCACTTCAGAAGTTAGTGACTATTAAAACCATCCACCTTTCCTCCACTTCTTTTCACAAGACAGCAAATTCCTACAGCTATTCTTGTCTTTTTTTTTCCATTCTGACAGTATGATTTGTTCCAATATTTTACAATAAGTAAGTCATAGGACCAAATCCCATCCACTCCCACTAAAATGAAGTGATGTGAGCACAGGGATATATTAAGCAAGCAGGTGAGTAAACACACTTCAAGTGGTGATGCTTATGATGCTCTTGCAAAGACAAAACATGACTCAAGAGAATGACTGTGTATCTGAGGTTAAAGAGTGTTTATTAAAAAGACTCTTTTGAAACCAGGCAATGCTCACTACAAATGTGGAATGTGATACAGTGGTAAAACTGATATGGGACTATAGGACTTTTCCAAGTTCAAGAAAATAGGGGTGACAAAAATATGTGTATTTTTAGAATAATTAACAGTCTTTATTATTCTCTGTAGCTATGATTATTAAAGTAAATCAGATCAATTAGAAATAATTTATTTGTATTTTTCACTGTTTGAAAGTGAGATACAGAAGAGAATGCAAGGACAGAATAATAAAAAACACCTTTTGAAATCTAAATGGGAACATATGTAAGGTTTCTGCTGTGTTAAGGTCAGCTAGTCAAAATCAGTCTTGCTATAAAGAAGCACTGAGGGAGAAGGGCATGTGTTTGTGAGCATATAATCTGATCTACAAAATTTTTTCATCTGCGAAATATGAAGCTGAAACAAATGACAACCTTCTGACAACTGATTCATCATACCACATTTGCAGTGTTATCAATGAAGAAGCAGGGGTAAGAATGTTAATACATAACAGAAAGGACAAGGTAGTTAGTAAAACCTGTTTAGGCTACCCATCAGAGGCAAGCATAACTGTTGGCTTAGTTTTAAAGCCACAAATTTAGAAAAATGAATCATGACAGTTTTAACAATGAACATAAAGTGCCCTTTCGTGGTAAGCAAAAATATTTAAAATACTTAAAATACTTACATGCAGTAACACAGTCTATCATTTTGATTTGTAAGTTTGGCCATATAACTTGAACTTGCCTCTGGATGTACAAAGGCAGTGTCTTGATGGGAGCAACAAGAGGCAGAGCCTCAAAGTGACAGGAGAGAAATGCACTTCCAATAATCTTCAGGTTATTCCAGTAATGGAAACTGAGAGTGAGTCCCTGCATTTTACATTACATTTAAAACATGGATGTCCCCTCACTACATTTTGCAGAAGCTCCTCACTGGCTCCATTCTGATTTATGGCCCTGGATAATTTTTCTCCAGTGATGGCTGGAACCAATGGATCTATTTCAGCATACCCACTCTTCACTGGTTCAGTTTTGCTGTCTGAACCAAAGGCTTCTGTATCCCAGGAGATTCTTTGGCTTCCTAGTCACCTCTGTTTTCATCTCTTCCTTGAAGGGCAAAGTCTGTCCCAGGACTAATTTAGGATTTTGGTGGCTCAGAGGTAACAAAGGGCCGTCTGGTCAAATGGCTCCATCTAAGAGTCTAGGAGACTGGAAGAATCACCATTAGCTGTGTCTGGCTGGCTCAGGAGGTGTTCAGAGAACGTGTAGAGAGGTTAGACTTCAAGTGTCTGGATAAAAATCCATGACTTGCATGCACTCTCCTTTTCTTGATTTGCGTGTATAAGGTGTAGCATTATGCACCATTAGAAAAGAGTAGCTTCCATGGTCTTTTGTAGGGTAGATTTGTATCACGCACATACCCAGGACATCAGTGGATCACAGACTGACAGACCTCCCTGGACCTACCAGTACATCTGGAGTGTATAAACCCTGTGTTAGTGACAGCTCTTTAAAATACACATCTTATATTAGAAAAAGTAGAACATTATATATGTAAATAGTATAACAATTTATTATATGCAAGGTTTAAAGAGCATGAAGATGACATTGCTAACTTAACCCAAAGACTTTTCACAGGAAAATAGCAAAGCATTTTTCAGTATTTAATTGTACCCATTGTTCTTTCTTCTGAATTCTTTTTTTTAATTAAAGGAAGCCTTTAATTCAAACCCTTATAATGCATTTATTGTGATTGATAATCAATACAAGATGACATTTTCAACAAGGAAAAAGCACTTCCCATTTGGTGGGAGGAGAAAAAATACATTGTTTGACTAAAATATATCTTGTAGTCACTTCCATAAACATGTGTGCAGTAAAATGAGAGAAAACACTTTCTGATGGAAATAAAAGAAGAATTCTGGCTAGAAGTGCACACACCTCCAGCAAACACGTTCTTGATTTAGAGTATAGACCACACTGATTAATATTGCCAAGTACAATAAATTGTGAGGGATTTCAAGCTGATTTGTTAAATATAACATATCTTAAATAGTGCTTAATGATATTTTTATTTATGTGAGGCTGAAGGAAATGAAAATCTGGTTCTCCTTTTCGCTGCGGCAGTCACAGTAAGAGTCAGAGGCATGCATACAAACCAACAGCAAAGAAAACACTGATCGGGTGCTTTCCTGCCTGAAGATGGGAATCTGATCATGATTTTAAGAGTCAAATTAAAGTAATAGCACATTGAAGTTTGGCCACAAGCACAGCTGCACCATGACTGTATTTTCGGGCTCTTGTTTACAGTTCAGAAGTGATTCAGTGATATGTGGGAGGGCTTGTTGTAATCTGAGCTAGAGGTTCTTCAGTCTGAGCCAAACTGGGCAGCACCAGAGCAGAAGGGAAAAATGAATAGGATTTTTTTCTTTCATTTGGAGAGCTGTGGAATCACTGGAGTTGTGGAAGTACTGCTGCTTTTCAATATTTAGGATACTGAAATTAAGGAGAGGTTGTTAAGAATGTTTAAATTTTATACTATTTTTAAGAAATACAGTCTTTGGTTTGGTTTGGAGCTTTTTTGACTTATCATAACAAGAAAGCAGTCCTTAAAAACCCTCAGAGGTACAAAAAGAGTAGCTGCAAGATGTTATTTCAAACCTGATTTTAGGATACATCAAAGAACAGAAGTCTTTATTATTTTCCACTGACATATTTTGAATCAAATATGTTGCATTCTACTGTATGCAGCACATTTTACATGGTCAAAGGTGCTGCAGACCTACTACAGAACTGACAATTCACAAACTTACTGGCTGCACCCTCAAACAGATGCAGTTTGATTGCATTGGGCTGAGTGGCTAGGAAATTCCAGCATTTCAGGGACAATGTGAATGGAAACAGAAGTAGATCAGATCTGGATTATGGTAAATGTTTTGAAATGGTCACAATCAGGAAACCATGTTTTATTTTCACATCAAATACTGCTGCAGACTATGTCTTAATGGCATTTCCAAATAGGGCTGACAGCAGTGAATTTCTCCTAACACAGAAGTTAGAAATGATCCCTTAGTTCAGTGATAAAACTGTGAAGCTGCAGTCACATCCTGGTGCGATGAAACCACATTTGCCATTCTTACTTGAACACAGCTGCAGCTAGTATCCATAATTCAAATTAAGTGCTATTTAGGAGGGTGTTTGGAAACCCAATTAATGTTCCAGTATTGAGATTTATTGTTTCCAGATTGGTGGAGACTTTTCCTTTATAGTTTTAACAATTTAGGGTAATTGAGAGAAAATGTCAAGTGGAGAATTTAGTATTTAAAAATGACTGAATAGAGCAAGTAACAAAAGTCAGATTTACTTGGCTAAGCCTAACTTTGTAAATTCACCTATTTATCAACTTTGCAAGTTGTTTTTTGCAGGGTGAGAGTCAGTGTCCATGTTTTCCTCAGAAGACTTGAGAATGCATCTCTCTGAAGAATGATTGGTAAACTAGAACACAGTTTGCTACAGTGAGCCACCAATGCAGACATGGTCTGTCCTGGCATCATGTCCACCTTTCACACACATCTCTTGTCCAACTGTGAGCAAGCCACGAGGGGTAGGAATCATCTCACCTTCCTTTACCTATGTAGAAGGTATCCATATGGTCTAAGCTGGACACTAAAAAGAGAGAGGTAGTTCTGTGGAACTACTTCTGCCATCACTCCAGTGACATCTGTCAAATGACCCAAGCCTAACTTACACCAGGTTTTACTCTTTGAAATAGCTAAAGAACAAGTCTGTAAGTCTTGATTTTCCCATCCAGAGTAAGAAGACCAGCTGTCTATTGCACAGGTTTAATCCACTCTTTGATAAAAAGAGGGTGCCCTTCTCTTGAATTTCACTGCATCAGTCCTGAAAGGTTGTTGAACCTCTGTGCAGGATAAATTAATGGAAATGCTAATGGTGAGAATGAAATTACTTGCTGAAAATAAATGATCTATGCAAAAGCATGGAAAATCAGGTGGAAGTCAACACATCTATGCAGGTAATACAAGCTTTTTCTGAGATGCTGGATAAAACTTCTCCCCCACTTACAGTCACTACATGGAGTAGGGGCAACGGACTGAGCCATATTCAAAAACACACACCTGCATGCGCACACACCCACATACACATATGGATACACATACACATAGGCATACACTAGGCATACACATACACATACATATACACCTACATATACACATAAACATACACATACACGTACACCTACACATACACGTACACGTACACGTACACATACACATACACATACACATACACATACACATGCACACACTGTGGATAGCAGAAAGAAAAACAGGAGAGAGGATCTAGGTATAGATCTCCAGATGGTTCAAAGAGAAATGCTCTTAATGCTCTCCCATCAGTAAAACCTTCCGTGCATTGACTGAGGTTAAAATGCCCCGACAAGGCATAAGGCAGCAAACAGACATGTAAAGAAGAAAAGCTATCATAAATTCCAAGGCAAACAATAAACGGAGGCCCCTACAGCAGCCAGAAAGAACAAATTAATCTTTCTGGTATCTGTGTTTGGTTATTTGGGCAAGCTGGAAAAAGATGGAAATATTCAAGGAGATAAGTTTGAATAGAAATGTATCTGCAAATCTACTTCCCCTGGCTACACTGGAGATGAATTATAATTGCAAAATGTGTATTTTTGTGGTTTATTCCTTGTCCTCCTTGAAAATAATTCAGAAAGTAAATGTGCTGAAGAAGACACAAGCAAAATAAGTTTATAAAAATTTACTATGTTGTTTTTAAGCACAGTGACCTTGGGCTGCAATGGTCAATGATACTGTATAAATATTTGTTTGTCAGATTAACATCTTCATCTGATTTGCAGCCCCATCTGATAAGGGAAGAGAGAGAGTCTCAGCAGGTTCTCCAGCACCATTTGCCCAGGGAACAAAGCCCTTTGTTCTGTCAGGGATTATTCATTAGCATGTTTTGAGGGCTGTCTGGTGTTCATCAGCCAAAGACTTAAGAAGAAGACCTTATTGTGGGGCTAGGTCCCCCGTGAGATCACGTAGGAGCTTGGGCCAGTGCGAGGTGACCAGGAGGAGGGCATAGGATTTCATATTATTGTGTCTCCATTTGCACATGCACAGCTGTGACCAGCTTTGCCAAAGTCTTTGCTCATGGGTGTACCAGAGAGAACATATACTCTGCAAGCCCGATGCTACTGGACTGGATGCTACTGGATGCCACTTCCATCTCTCATGGCAAAGGCGTAATTGCTGGTTTATTTTTCAGGGTAAGTTGCCATCCTCCTAGGTAACATGTAACTTCTGGCTTCTACTCTCTGCCTATGTGATAGAAACATTAAAGAGAAGGGGAGACAGCACAGCCTGGCACAAAGAACTCTCTTTGCAAGTATCTGCATGCAGGAGTGCATACATTCACATTCACAGCAATCATTCACCACATATTTGTGAAAACAGAAACCTTTGGCATGAGTGTTTATGAAAGCAAATAAAGAAGCTAATGACACTTAAGCAAAGTGGCTTTAAGTGTGGTGACAGAACTGGAAGAGACCTTGCTGGGTTCCTAAATTGAGTCTCTTCAAGGTCGCTGACAACTACTTGTTGTAATTCCTTTCTCAGTTTATGAAGTTCAGTTCTTAAATCTACATTTATAATCCTCCACTATGTCTGCTTGAAGTGCTTTGAAGAGTCTTCTTCTTGTGTTTGTACCACAAGCAATGGTCACAAATGCTCTCTAGAATTCTTCAAGCTCTGCTAAGGAGTTATTTGAAGGTTGGTTACTTTAAACGTGTTTTCTTACATGACCAGATTATATTTCCTTCTGTCCTTCATGTAAGATTCCCCACTGATATTGGCTTCACTGCTTCTGTAAAGACAACAGAATTAAGAATTTTTGGCTGAAAATAGTATTTTCTCTTTTCAGTAATTCCTTTCCACTGTAGAAGAGACTTGTTAGATTTGTTGTACTGACTAGCAGCCATGCCAGCTGTAATTTCCCCTGGAAACAAAACCACACAAAATCTCCTACCTCTGCAGAGAAACTTTCTCTACTTACTTGCTGGCAGGGAAGGTGCTTTTGACTTGCGATCAGAAATTCAAATGATTGTATAAAACGTCTGTGATGCATGTAGTGAGGATGGCTCTCATGAAGGTCTGGAGTATGAGGGGATGCTCAAGGGGTTTTTTTGTAGGTTCCTTAGAGGGGGTTGCATCCTTTGTATCATCTCACTGCAAATCTAGACAAAGTGCTGCCTAAACAGTGCTGCTGCTGCAAATTGAATTTAGCTCTAACTTTTATGCAGATTTCATTAGTTAGCCTAGCTAAAATGACCTGTTAGTAAATATTTCAAGGACTAAATCATAGTGGAAAGAAAAACTAAAGGCATATTTGAGTTTATGAAGATGTCTAATTTTCCTTCATTTAATGGGTATCTTCTTTGGCTGACAACTTATGTTGTTCATCAAGTAATTAATGATATTATTTACTGGAAAGTATTGGAACCATTTACCAGACAGCTAGTTTAATCTGCTGTTCATCGTTTTCATCCATTTTATAAAATTAACCTTTCTTCTTTAGCATTGTGCCTTTCATGAAGCCTTGCCAGAGGAATGAAAAATCTATCTCATCAGACAGCTGTGAGGCATCTGATGTAAGTAAAGGGTGGTAGTATCATCACCATCACATCCAGTGATAAATAAGTCCATTTCACAAAACCACAGAGCTAGTGCTGCTTGCATAAAGTCAACAGCATATGAATGAATGAGGGAGGCTGGTGTCCTGGCTCTGAGTGCATTTAAGAAACAGTTTATTCTGTATCTGACAAGGCTGATAGGGAAACATTCAGTGAAATAAAATACATAAATCTGAAATTTGTCCTGGAGGGCTTAAATATGATTGCAGATAGGTAGATGGGTAGTGTCTGTTAAAAAATCTGAGCATTTTGAGACATGTCCACCTTCTCTGATTGTCCACCATCTTTCTCCGAAGCAAACAGAAGCAGACAAAGTAGGATAAGCTATCAAATCAGCAACGTGCAGCTTTTATAATCATCTGATGAAGCAGGATGATTGGAAGAAAATATTCTTTGGAAGGATGGGATTCCAGGTGTTACTTTCCTTCTCTACTACAACTAAATTCACATTAATACATGAACCACAATTTCCTTGTGGCATGAGGTAAGCATGAGCTTCAACTGATATATCACCCTACAAAGTATGAGCAAGAAATTACAATGATGCAAAAAGGCTGACCTCAGCTCCAGTGAAGACAGTGAAAGGATCTGGGATGTCCAGGCCATGGATCCACCTATGTGGGGTCAGGCCTTCACTGTACTTTGGACTTGATGATCTTAGAG
>VYZS01029983.1:0-17621 GCA_013400695.1 Neodrepanis coruscans | reverse complement strand
GGCCCTTAATATTCCAAGCTATCCAGCTGCCTAACTGGTAGCTGTCGATTTCTAGACAGAAAGCAGAGAGAAGATATTGAAGATTTTGGTAGGATGTATTTTATTTATTTTTCTCTTTTTTTAATCAAAAGTGTGAAATCAAGATGGCTAGCTCCCAAAATAGCTTTTTTTTTTTTTTATTACTATTGTTTTTCCTTTTACAAGACAGAGTGCCTGAAACCTGAAGTTTATGTATCTGTAGAAAAAGGACATCCCTCAGACACATCATGCAAATCATGTGACAGGGATCATTTTAGCATAAATATTAAAGTAGTAGGTATTAACTCTATACTATAGTAGTAGGTGTTAATTCAATACTGTATGTGAAAACAAAACATCGCTTGTAAACCAGAATCATTTCTTAAGAGTATGCTAAAGCTTCCTGTATTAGACTGTGCCTCTGTTGATTCTTTAGCAGTAATGGAGGTAACAGCATTAACTTCAGGTAAACATTATCAAAGTTAACACTCCAGTGATATGAATGAAGTAATTCATGTTCATATTGAGTCCTCTATTTTTGACAGGCTGTAGATATCAAGGTTGCAGAAAGAAAAAGGACTGACTTAAAATCTCAGCAGTTGTGCTATTCTGCACATGCCTGGCAGCAAATTTTTTTACAGGACATCTGGGCTGTATCACACTGTTTTTTCTAATGCTATACAAGTGATTGACAGGGGATTAAGATTTTTCTCCTACTGGAAAATTCTCCATTACTACAGTAAGTCACAATTAAGTCAAAATGGCATTCTTACTCTTTCTTCAGGAAGAAACTGATACTCTGACTCTTGTGTTCACTGCTTGCTCAAGTGAACAGTGTCTGCAAGATTCTCCAAATCAGCCCTTATGGGCATCGATGAATTGTGGTCTCTGTGGTGTCGGAGCTCTTTGTTTCCCATGGCCTGAAATTGATATAAACTCTATATACAAACTTGGAAGAGTTTGGTGCTGTGAAGTTTTGCAAAATAGTAGCAGTAACAATCAAACTTCCTTGTATTTCGGTGTTATGAAATAGTGAAAAACTCTCATGTATGTGAGCAACAATAGAGCAGCCAATATAAATCTATCTCTGANGTAATGTCTTCCTAGAAGAAGTGAAATTAAAAATGCAGAAAGCAGTTTTGTCACATGGGAAGATGATATCAGCTTCTAATCTGATGAGTACGGTCCTGTGTGATTACAAATGTTGGAGAGGATCCTCTTGTTACAGAATGCAGTCATTCAGTTTAGCATTACTATTTCATCTTACTTTCATCAGACTTTTCATTACAGTTATAAAATCAGACATAAGTTGAACCTTCCATGCTGTAGTTGAGCTTTACATTGTGGAGTATATTCCTGCCTGCTTCCATTCTTCTTTGGCCTCACACCTTAAACTGATGATCTTTTTCACTTTGCCATTTCACTATTCTGCTAATTAGTTTTTCTTCTAGCCCANCCAAAGGTTGCCTTTCACTGATGTCAAAGAAAATGTGAAGTATATAGAGAATGAGTAAAACTACCTGATGTAAGTTCCAACACCATATTTTTTTCCCAAATAATGCTTAAGAAGTGTTAAAATATATTTCATGATCATGACCCAAACATTAGAAATTCAGATTAGAAATAAATTGCACTTGTNTTTTTTTTTTTTTTTTGGTACACCATTTATAGCAAAGCTCAGCTAAAAATAAGTATTTTCTTCTTTTCCCATATCCATCCATTTTCATTTTTTTTTTCCTCTGTATTTTTAGGGGTGTTTTTTATGTCTAAAGAGATATGTGCTAGTTGCTTATCATGTCTCTAATACATCACTGAAAAACTCCAGCCAGAAGAGTGGGGGCACTTTATGATCACGAAGCAAAGCTTGTTACTGTTTGGTGGATTTTTTTCATGGTCTCTGGCAAACCAAGACTTTTTTTTGAGATGTGTTCTTGTGAATCCTATTTCAGGATTAAATTTGTTATGCTGTATTTGGATATTCCTGGAAAGTACTTCAAGATATATTTTAGAATCAACTGTCAAAATACATATACATTATTTTTACGCATTCTGCAGCGTTAGACAACAAATGTGGCAAAGCTATCTCTAACAGACTTGAATTCAAGAGGCATCTGCTTTTTGCTCTTTTGGCATGAACATTACACTTAGCTACAAACAGAAAAATATGGAGCTAGTATTAGATTCCAAATAAAGTTTAAGGAATATGTTCTGATTAAATCTTATGAGATTTTCTTCACATTTGCATTTGATGCCACCAACATCTTGTTAACTCTTTTCAGGCTTTGGTGTCTTGTTGAGATGATACAAAAAACTGCTTCTTGGCAGGCTATATAATCTGACTGAGGCAAGAAAGGGTCAGGTAGAAAGGGACTTGAGGATTTCTGCTCAAGAAAGAGAAAGACCTGATATTCCAAAATATGAGACATTTCTTTTCTTGAAGCCAGTTATATGAAAAAAAAAAAAAAAAGACTTCATGCTTTTGGATTATGATTCTGATTATATTGAACCTCACACTTGGAGATATCAAGACGCATGTGCATCATTCACAACTTTTGTGGAAAAAGTAACCCTCAACTCACACCTGCATCAGGTAACCTGATGAGAGATCTATTTTGACTCACTGCAGGCTATGCCATTTCTTTATGATCTGTTTTACTTTCCAGTATCACATATGTGAGGGAGGTACTGTGGTCATTTACATCTGCTGTGTTGCCTGGAAAACAGTTCAGACAGAAAGAACAGTCCATGAAGATGCATCTACACAGACAAATGCTGAATTTTAAGCAGAAACATATTTTGGCACTTAAATACAGCAAGAGATTTAGGACCATAGGATAAGAAATTGAACATGGGGCAGATGTACAAATTCTTTTACTTAAGCTTCTCAGTGTTTCACAAACACAATTCCATCTCAGTATCTATCTATAGACAGATTTTTCATCTCGTTACGTCAGTCTTCATCTTACCATTAACAACGAATCCCAGCGTGGCTTGAAGGAAGGTGACCTATCTTCTTTGCAATTATCACTGATTTCCATGCATAAGCAGGAGTTGAATCAAAACCAGTTTGTGCATGCTTCCTTATAATTTTCTCCCTCTTGGGAGAGCATTATTAGCTACACTGTTATTACCTATGGCCTGATGATATGTCACACAGGAAATGCCACTTCATGCACAGGACCCAAACTAATGATCATGGACATCAATAGGAGACACTGTGTTTATCTCAATGGACTAGGGATTTGATCCAGGTTTCCATAAGACTATATTATTTCTGTTTTCACTTGATAAACATCTCTATGAAGGAACAGCAAATTTTCAATACTGCTGTTCTTGTTAAAAGAAGTACTTCACACTTTATTCTGCTTTCCATAACTTCTGATATTATATCCTCTTTTGTTTTCTTCTTAGCCTTTGGAGTTCAGGGGCTGTGAAATAGTAAGGAATCTGGGACTGGAGACTTTCTTGGAAACAGTTGTAAGTCCTTAGAGGTGAAGTGGAACAGTTCCAGCCGTTCTGACACTACAGGCCAGCTTCTTTTATCTGACAATTTGACCAGCAATGTCAGCTTTGAAAGTAAATGCACATTTATAAGCCTTGAGAGGGAAATTCCTGAACAAAACCATTCCACGGATTATATTAACATTCTATTTTGTCCTGTAGAATGCTTATCTTTTATTATTTGTGTGTTCTTCTGTATTTCACCATCAAGACAAACATTTTAAAAACAGATCTTTAACAGTTTCCTAAACACCTTCTAGATTTTCCATAGAATAGATTTTCACTTCATTTTCCTTGCAAATTTTTTTGTTCTGCTCTTGTAAAAGCATCTGAAATTTTACTTCCATAGACTCTTGTTCTAACACATCTCTTCAGGTGTTTAGCTTTGTTTCTCCTCTTTCTGGTGTGCACTTCTTTTTGGAGATTTACCAAGAGACTGCAGTAAAACCCGATGAAAATAGTTTTCTAGTTCTCCCTTTTTCCAGTTGTTTTTCCATTAGAAGGTCATGATTGTTGGTTTCCTCCACATTTCATTTCACATTCTTAATTAAATAACCTTAAATATATGCTTATTTTTCTAAATGAAATGTTAAAAATTTTAAATATTTCTGTCTCTTCTGCATGTGCTCCAGAGCTGGACAATATTTTACTAGTTCAACATGTAGGATGGCTTTGTATGATCCAATTTTATTGCCTTCAAAATACACTAGAAGTTTGCTGATGACTTTCATGACTTTAGATTCAGACATACAGAGAGGCGTTTTTTCAATCAGCATTTGAGGACGAGGAGGAAATGGTACTGCATTGAAGGATGTTGTACACAGTTCTGCAGCCAGAGCTTATGGTGGCTGCAACTTAGACCCTAAGGACCCCTTGCAGGTGAGTGTGTGGCTCTCTGGGCTGTCCTCTGCAGCATAGTTGTATGGACTGGTAAGTAGCTGTGAATTTTAAAGGTGTCAGGGGGAGGACTAAGGTATGAAAACTATTGCATAAATCAACTCTAAGAATCCAGTTACAGACCACGGAGTTACTGACTTAGCAGTTTTATCTAAACCATTGATTCTTGAGAGCTTTAAGGATAATTTGGTTAAATCAAGGTTACCTTAATTACAGAAACTTGATTAATTGTTGCAGTATTTTGGCTGTCTTGAAACATATTAATCCTAATAGAGGCACCTAAGTAGCAAAGCCGTGACAAATACGAAGTGTTGTGTATATGGCACATAATTTATGTTACGGCTGTTGTGTTACATTCAGAGACACATTGTTTCCACCAAGTGTTTCTACACCGTTTTATGTAATTGTTCCAGACTGGACTAGCAATATATATAAATAACGAAATATAATACAATCAAATACCGAGGAATGTGTTGCACTCTGCTTACAGAAATGCAGCACAAAATGGGCAAGAAAGAACTAAAGTTGACTTTGATTGGAACATAGGCGAATAATGTAGATCTGCTCACAGTGCAGTTTAAACAATGTGGAAAAGCAATTTCTAACTAAATAAAGTACTGAGTGTTCTTATCTGAAACTGCAAAATAGAGCTGCTGGGTTCTGAAGTTCAGATGAAATTGTACAGTGTTCTTTGTCTTTTAATCTCTTCTCCCAAGGGACCAGGTGGCTCAGGGCTTTTTTAAGTTGGTGACACATTGAAAACATTCATAAAATGTGCTTTAGTTCTGGAAAACCACTCAAAAGGAGAAATGGTTAAGCAAGTAAATGCTTTCTAAATGTTCAATATTTATATTTTTCCTCCTCTTAAATTTGTGATCAGTGGTAAACTAGCAGAGGATTTCCCTCTGCAAGTCTGTCACTCTGCTCCTGTCACACATGAGCACTTCAGCTAGATGGTTGCCTTCAGCATTTGATTCAGAAATGTCTATTATAACTGCCAGCTTAAGCAAGCAAATTTCATAGTTTTCTACTGACAAGTGTTTCTTACCTTGTTAACCTCTTGACTGTCAGTTTTCATTGTTGCTCACCATTTTACTTTTTTGAAAGAAGGAAGCACCTGGATTTTCTGCAGCCAACAGCATAGCTTCAGAAGGGTAGGAACATAGGTGGTAATAAATACATTTATCCAATAACACCCTTACACAAACAGCTTTATAGAATAAATCTACAAAAGTGTATAGGTTTATAGATGAAAACAGGAGACTAATAGACTTCAGATGGTTAGGCAAATTTATCAGCTTCACTAAGCACCCACTTGAATCTTATAACATCCACATACCATTTAAAATATAGCCCTGAGCAATATTGTGCTCCTTTGATCCCCAGAATAAGTAAGAAGGGCCTGAAGGCAGTTCTATATCACTTGGATTATTTAAGGTCCTAATGATTTCTAATCAGTCATGAAATCATTCCTCCTTTACACACACCCAAGAGTTCAAGTGGGTGGTCAAGAAGGTGCTGCTGTGAGCTGCCTTTGTGCCATGGAGAGCTCACTGTAGAGTCCCAGCTCAAGTGTGCTTAGGGTTGCTGGAAGCTGCGCCTCCTATAACAAACATTAAATTCAAGACAAAATTCTGGTCACAGATCCTGAACACTCAAAAAGTAGTAAGTAAAGGGTGGTTATAATCTTGATATGCATAAAAACATACAGGTTTTACAAGTAATTACAGTTTTATGAAGATGTAGTCAATGGTTTAGTATTGCCAGTGTCTAAAATCCTTGCTATAAAAATATTACTTAGTCACCTAGCAGCAACAATGCCATGTTTGATGATTACATGTAAGAAAAATTTTCTCTCTCTCTCTTAATTTTATTATATGACTCATGAAATAGGTTCATTAATAAAGCTAAAATGCAATTAACATTATGAAGTGTTCTCATCTAGTTAGGTATTTTTAAAAAATAATTAGGAATGATGAAAATAGTTCTGAAATCAATGACATGGATCATCTGAGACATAAGAAATAAGTGAATTAGAAAGCAGAGATTGTTAGGCCTGTTTTGGAGCTTACTTCTCTTCTTTCTTCTTGTTTATGTTTTTGCGTAATCCTGAAAATCAGACAGAGATCCTCTGAAGAAAAGGCCATATGTCTGTCTCTTTGCTCAGAACAAAGTACTGTATAATCTCCTAACATGGGATATAAGGCTCTGTTTGGATCTTATTATTTATTTGGCATGTAAGTGCCCTTCTTAGATCCCAGCAAAGAGCTTAGCACACATAATAATTTTTACTTTAGTATAGATAATAATATTCACCTGAGGTGTGCAGAAACACAACTTAAAAGTATTTTTTTACATGTCAGAGAATTAATAAAAAATGGAAGGTAACTATTTAGTAATAGTCTAAAATTATTATTTCCAAATTTACTTTAGATGTTCTAGATTATTTTTTAAATTAAATTTTAGAGACAGAGTCTTCTACTTAAATAATATTTAATTGTCTTGAATATTGGGTCTTAAGTATTGTATATAGGATCCATGGTGCCATACTGAAGTTAAATCTCTGCCTTACTCATTTTATAGATATTCCAAAATCTTACCTAATTATCTGAGTGATGGAATACTTTGAAAATTTTAGATTCCTTATATTTAGTCAGGAATTACGATGCAAATAGTAAACAACTGTAAATTTCAGCTCATCAAAGATGAGATAACGTATGTTCTTTCAGTATACACAAATACGTGGGCATGCATGACAGACTCTTGCCATCAACAGGCTTCAAAATAGTCTGTGTATTATGCCATGTGGGAGGGTTTTTTTTTGTGATGATAGTAGTTCTTGCTACATAAATACATGTGAACATTGCAAGATAAAGAAAAATAATAATTCCTTCTGTTCACTTTGGGATAAGGTTGCAAGTGCCATGTCGGTTTGTACTGTTAGATATCTTCTATGTGAGGAATGTTTTCTTCAAATAGACATTTCAGCAATTACTGTTCTGTACATATCTTAGCTGGGACTTCTTTCATCCCTTGAACTCTTTTTTTCTCCTTCATTTAAATTCTCACATTATGTTTATCATCACATGCTCTTTCCTCTGAGTCCCGTTGACTGCCCCTAGGCTGTCTGCCATCTGTGGATGCAATTGTTTATAAGCCAGCCCTTCAATAAAGGGGTTATGTTTGTAAGAGAAACATACGCTATCTACATGACAATGTACCTGTGGCTGAAAAATGTGTGTTACATTTCTCATCATCCATGGGCTACAGTGTTCTTGTGTACATCAGTCAGTTAGGGTGCAGAATGGTGGAGTGTGACTTTACAGCTCAGAACCTGCCCCAAACTAACCCCTGGGATGAATATTCATCCTACTAAAAGCAAGATGGCTCATCCCGTTTTCACAAGCCATAACACTATAGAAGGAAAAAATTAAACTCCAAGTAGCTTTTCTGAAAAAAATAAGCTTAGCTTAGCTTTTCAGAAACTGGACAAAGCTACAAGAAAGATACATAATTTAAATTAATAGTCTATATTGTCCCGGTTTGGACACTAGGGGGTGTCACTAAGAGACGAGACGTACTAAAGAAGACGACCTAAAAAGAATTTATTGAATATATGAGCTAAAGGTGTGTAAACCATGAACAAACAGTAACCCAACAATAATAACAGCAAAAAAGAATGACCACTCTGCTGCTCTGGGCCAGCTGCTGGTGGAGGGTGAGGAAGGAGTGCTGCCACATGGACAGTGCTGGAGGGGTGATGCGGCAGGGTCTCACTCTGGAGCTGCTGGAAAATCAAGAGAGAATGAAAGGAAAACCCCGAAGGACCCAAAGGGAAGAGATACCACACTACTGTCGCTGATGTGTGGAGCCGCATGGTCCTTGGCCTGGACAGCCAGAGCAGTGGTCACGCCACGCTGCTGCCTGTGCTGAGAGAGAGAGAGCTGAAAGAGAGCTGATTTCCATTTCTGCTCCTTTTATAATGTGTCTGTTCTCATCTTTTCTCGTGATCANTACATGTGAACATTGCAAGATAAAGAAAAATAATAATTCCTTCTGTTCACTTTGGGATAAGGTTGCAAGTGCCATGTCGGTTTGTACTGTTAGATATCTTCTATGTGAGGAATGTTTTCTTCAAATAGACATTTCAGCAATTACTGTTCTGTACATATCTTAGCTGGGACTTCTTTCATCCCTTGAACTCTTTTTTTCTCCTTCATTTAAATTCTCACATTATGTTTATCATCACATGCTCTTTCCTCTGAGTCCCGTTGACTGCCCCTAGGCTGTCTGCCATCTGTGGATGCAATTGTTTATAAGCCAGCCCTTCAAATAAAGGGGTTATGTTTGTAAGAGAAACATACGCTATCTACATGACAATGTACCTGTGGCTGAAAAATGTGTGTTACATTTCTCATCATCCATGGGCTACAGTGTTCTTGTGTACATCAGTCAGTTAGGGTGCAGAATGGTGGAGTGTGACTTTACAGCTCAGAACCTGCCCCAAACTAACCCCTGGGATGAATATTCATCCTACTAAAAGCAAGATGGCTCATCCCGTTTTCACAAGCCATAACACTATAGAAGGAAAAAATTAAACTCCAAGTAGCTTTTCTGAAAAAAATAAGCTTAGCTTAGCTTTTCAGAAACTGGACAAAGCTACAAGAAAGATACATAATTTAAATTAATAGTCTATATTGTCCCGGTTTGGACACTAGGGGGTGTCACTAAGAGACGAGACGTACTAAAGAAGACGACCTAAAAAGAATTTATTGAATATATGAGCTAAAGGTGTGTAAACCATGAACAAACAGTAACCCAACAATAATAACAGCAAAAAAGAATGACCACTCTGCTGCTCTGGGCCAGCTGCTGGTGGAGGGTGAGGAAGGAGTGCTGCCACATGGACAGTGCTGGAGGGGTGATGCGGCAGGGTCTCACTCTGGAGCTGCTGGAAAATCAAGAGAGAATGAAAGGAAAACCCCGAAGGACCCAAAGGGAAGAGATACCACACTACTGTCGCTGATGTGTGGAGCCGCATGGTCCTTGGCCTGGACAGCCAGAGCAGTGGTCACGCCACGCTGCTGCCTGTGCTGAGAGAGAGAGAGCTGAAAGAGAGCTGATTTCCATTTCTGCTCCTTTTATAATGTGTCTGTTCTCATCTTTTCTCGTGATCACTTTCCAGTGCACACTGCTTCTCCATTGATTGGAAGCCTAGTTTGGGGTAACATGGCACTGGGCGCTGCCCCCTCTCCAAGACCTCACCACAAGAATATGATGGCATTTGCAGCCAAAACACTTGGGGGCAGCACTCACCACAGGAAGGGGCCGTCGCTGCTGCCTCGCTGCCAGCGCTGCAGGGTCCCAGGGGCCCCGGTGACACTGCCTGCGGGACACTCACCGACTGTGGCCCTGGGTGGACAGTGTTGTTTCTGCCACCACAGGACCACCTTATGCCATGGTGCCGGCCTGGGGCCTGCCCCTGCTCTGTACATTGCCAAGGCAACACCCACTCTGCCTGTGCTGCCAGTGCCCCACGCCACCGGGGTGGCGGGAGGCTCTGTGAGCAATTTGAGCCTCACTGCGCTCGCTTTGGTGGTGTGGAGTGGGCAGGGAGCCGTGGGAGTGGTGGGACAACATGTCGGCACTGCTTCCAGCCCCAACCTGGCTCTGCTGCCGCCCCTGCCTCGCCACGAGGCACCAGCGTGGGGTCCACCTGCTTTGCCCACTCCACTCTTTCAGGAAAAAACAAAAAAATGTTTTTAAAAGACACCCCCCTCCCCTCTTCTCCCTGGTTAACCCATAACATATAAAATATAATTAATAATTTTAAAATAGCATCACCAAGGTCATACAGTTATGCTATCTCTAGTATACTGTACATCCCTATCTTTATATAACATATATCTCCAGTATGTATCTCTATCTGTAATCTAGATTCCCAATCAACAGTATACAAAACAGGAAATCTAAAATACTAGAATAATAAAGATCAATTTTTTTCCCTTCCAGACTTCAGATGTTTCACACACTCAGCCACTTGAATAGAGCAAATGAGATTCCTTTTATTTTATACACTTGGTCTTGCTTTCCTTTAGGGTGGTAGAATTACTTACAATTGTTTTAAACAAATAAAACCTTTGACAAGGTCAGTGCTGTCCTTCAGGTTCTCTTTATGGACACCAGCCTTTATATTTTCAGATTTGTTTTTTATAGTCCATTAAATTGCTCTTTACTATTTTCTGGATTTTATTTAGTGCTCATATATTTATTTGTTAATATGACAGATTTCTGTTCTTCCTATGTGCGTTTGTCAAAATTACCCTTTAAAGACATGTCTGTGCATGTATATGTAAACATCTAAATGGAGATATAATCACAACAGTATTGATAGACTTCTACTTAACTACCTAAATTATAAAGAACAGATAATCTTTCATTAATAAGAAATTACAAACTACATTTTCACTGCCTCTGAATCATGAATTGCATCTAATCACATTGTTATAAATGTGTGCTGGCTTATTTATTAGTAACAGAGCAACTACTATTAAAGTTTCTATGAAAGACTTCCATCTTAAGCAGATTGAATTACTTGCTTACACTGGTCAATTTCTTGTTAGAAAGCCTTGACAGTGATAGTCAATGTCTTTTAAGATCAACAGCATTGAAAATGGAAGGTGGACTAATAATTCCAGCATAGACTCTATCTAAATTTAGGTGCTAGAAGGAGTTCACCATATATATGTAAGATCTAAATTCATACTGAAATAAACAAGGGTCTTTCATAAAGCTGAATTTTGAAATGGCAACTTAATCAAAACCATGTTAATTTTACCCCATAAAAAGAAATGTTGAACTTGCCTTCAAAGCAAAAACTGGCAATACTTCCAGCATATGATCCTATGAAGCAAAGTCTTAATGCTTGTCTGTAACAAAGCTATTTTGAAACTCATGCATCCATACTCATTTGCACAGTCAGGGAAAGGGAGGGGTTCCATTTTCTACTTTACTGAAATGTGAACATTTTTCTCATGTATTATGTAGGACAGAAAAGATAACATTTGGCACTTAAAGTACAGATACCCTAAACCTATCAAGTCTGTTCATGATGAGTTTTTTTAGTGCTGTAGTAAAAACAAATAACCTAGATGCCTACTTGTTGAACTGCTTTTATACTGAACTATCACTAGTAAATTCTCCAATATCTTTTTTTCTGACTCACTTTTCATAGGTGTTTGTCTGTAAAACAAGCAGTTCTCTGGGTAGTGAAAGCATTTGGGACCAGGTAGGGAAGAGGGGCAGTTCATGACTGAATTTAGTAACATGTAAACATGTAAACAGTAAAGTAACATGCTGAGAAATGTTATTACTTTTCATATGTCAGAGCAAGGACTGATCAAGCCTTGCCTTTCAGTTAAATTCAGTGCCATCCTAGAAGAAGCCTACCAATTTGCTGCATTCTTTATTGAGGACTAATACCCTTGCTAGTTCCAGAATCTATGTGTCTGCTGGGATTGCATGCACAAAACGCTGATTGAGCTTTTTCAGGTAAGTGAGAACTTTCAAACCATTTTTATGTACAAGATAAACTTGTCACCATCAGTAAAGGTCTCTGTCACTTGTCCCATTGACTCTTCCATTTCTGTTTTTTCACTACTATCAGATCCCAGGGAACTTGCCATTTAAAAAGTAACATGTAAAAAGAAAAATAAAACACTGATTCCCTGATTAAGGCTACAACACTGTCAGATCAAAATAAAGCACAAAAAGATGAAAATAATAATTTCAACTATTTTATGACTGTTAAAAGAAAAAACAAACAAACAAACAAACCAAAGTCCATAACAAAACCCCCTCTGATTTCCTTGCCTTAAATGGAGCCTCGTCACTCTCCCAGAAAGGGTAAAGACTCAGAGCTTTAGAATCAGATGTTACCATTCATTCTCAGTCAACAACTTCCTAAAGTCATCTTCCTATTCTTAACCTGGATTTCCAAGGCATGTAGGTGCTTCATCTGCTGAAACCTGGTTTTCAGTCATTTATCTACAGAATTCTGAATAGTTTTAACTATAGTACAGATGTATTATGAAGATGTGCACTGGGGCTAGATATTTGCACCTAAATGCTGCCTGAGCTGATGCATTTCAGAAAGCTCAGAGGGTAATCTGCCTTTAGAAATCCTTAGATTATGGTAAACCATTGGAAACTGGATGCAATATCTAGTCTTATATCTCTAACAAAAGAGAATATTTAGTTTATTTGCCACTAAATTCTTATTTGCCACTAAATTAAAATTAAAAGATACACTGGGGAAAAATAATTAATTTTTCTCTAGAGATATTAATTGATAAAAATCAATGTTTCCCCATGAATCTTGTTCCAGTAGTTCATAGCCTTCATTCTTAGAAGTTCTGAAAAATCAATGTTTATATTTTCATTGATCTTTCAGACAATTTCTGCGGACTGGGATGTTCTAATTTTCTATGATTAATTTTCATTCCTGAATGAAGTCCACAGGAAAATCCTCATAAAATAATATTTCCATCTTACCAAACACCAGACAAGTCATAATGTGCTGATATAGCAGGCTCCTTGTGACATTTGGGAGACTTTCTAGGTCTAGAAGGGTGCATCCCATTCTACCCAACTGTGCTAATGTTTCGTTATCCCTTTATTGTCATAGGGCATATAACTTCTGTAGTTAAAATATGGGAGATTCACAAATTGTTGTAATAACATTTTCTCGTTGTATATGTTTGCACTGTAAATGTGGCAATTTGATAAGCATTGTGTTTTGAGCTTGCTTTTTCTCTAAGACAAAGTTTGAATGACTTTGTTTCCTTTTTTCCCCTCCCCCCGCTCCAGTTCCATCAGGAGCACCTGTCATTTTTAGAAGATATTGAGGCAATAAATAGAGGAGATTTTCTATACTGAAAGACAAGATCACTGTCCATTTACCATACGAAAAGAGGAAGAGCATGTACAGAGTATTAAGGAGATTTTGGCTAAGGCAGAATTTGACCCCATTTACTCTTACAACACTATCAAAGTAGAGAAAGGCTTGTGACAATTATTTGTTTACAAACTTCAGGCATGCAAAAGAGAATTCTTAAAAATATCCCACTGTAAATAAATTGTCAAGACTGCATGAGTTCAAGAAAATAATTAAAACCACTAGAATTTATAGAGCAAATTCAATCTATTCTGGTTCCTGAGATGGATGGTATCTTCATGAAGTAAAAATTGGCAGTTTTACACTAGGTACTTTGATAGCTATCAAGCCTGCTTCTTGTTTTATTTTGAAAATGATACCATACAGATATAAAGCTTCAGAGAAGTGCAGTGTAAGTAATTGTGGTCACTGTCACACTACTGACCATGTGCATGTCAGAAGGAAAGCACATGCTAAAGTGAATGCATGACAGTTACCTTGCAGACATACCCAGTTTAGAAATTTTTTCTTTCTAAAAAAACAAGTGGTTTTACTGGCAAAAATTCCCAGAAAAGTAAGTTCCTATATTCTTCCAATTTTTAATTAATTTAGATTATAACATTATTTGTATATTGTTAAAATCAGCTTTTGTTTTCATGGAATATCTCCAACTGATAGAAAATCAGTTACAACAAAATAGTAACCCTTTTTTCCTCCCTCTTCAAATGAGAGGTATTCATTTGGAATGACATCTCCTCAGACAGTTTTCAGTAGGTCCATGAAGCAGTTAAGACTGTATGTACATGGTATGCTGGGCAAAAAAACAGATTTTCTGCCTTTGATTTGAGTAGTGACAGCCCTTGCTAAGCTATTCTATTTCTCGTTAGGATTTAATGCCTAACGAGGTAATGTAATTTTGCAACATAGTTGTAGGATCACTTGCCTTATGGTTGGCATGTGATTGTTCAGGTGTGCACATCAACAAATGATCCCAAAGTAACAAAGAATTTAGGATTTTGGGCTACGCTCAGCAATGAGTTTTTGTGATTAGATTTTTGGGGGGGAAAGTGATGCACATGCCAGCATTTTAGGTCATAGAAATACTGAGTTCATGTCTCCACACAAAGTGTATGGATGTACTTGCCAAAACAATTCAACCCATATGGTTAGTAAATGTTAACCCTTTAAAACATGAAAGGAAAACTTGTTTTCCACCATGCACACTCCCACTTACCATTATCTCTCCAACAGTGCACAGGGAAATGGTTGAGTCACCAACCCTGGAGGTATTTAAGATGCATAGATGTGGTACTTAGAGATGCAGTTCAGTGATGGACTTGGCAGTGCTGAGTTAAGTTAGCCTCAGAGANCAACTGATAGAAAATCAGTTACAACAAAATAGTAACCCTTTTTTCCTCCCTCTTCAAATGAGAGGTATTCATTTGGAATGACATCTCCTCAGACAGTTTTCAGTAGGTCCATGAAGCAGTTAAGACTGTATGTACATGGTATGCTGGGCAAAAAAACAGATTTTCTGCCTTTGATTTGAGTAGTGACAGCCCTTGCTAAGCTATTCTATTTCTCGTTAGGATTTAATGCCTAACGAGGTAATGTAATTTTGCAACATAGTTGTAGGATCACTTGCCTTATGGTTGGCATGTGATTGTTCAGGTGTGCACATCAACAAATGATCCCAAAGTAACAAAGAATTTAGGATTTTGGGCTACGCTCAGCAATGAGTTTTTGTGATTAGATTTTTGGGGGGGAAAGTGATGCACATGCCAGCATTTTAGGTCATAGAAATACTGAGTTCATGTCTCCACACAAAGTGTATGGATGTACTTGCCAAAACAATTCAACCCATATGGTTAGTAAATGTTAACCCTTTAAAACATGAAAGGAAAACTTGTTTTCCACCATGCACACTCCCACTTACCATTATCTCTCCAACAGTGCACAGGGAAATGGTTGAGTCACCAACCCTGGAGGTATTTAAGATGCATAGATGTGGTACTTAGAGATGCAGTTCAGTGATGGACTTGGCAGTGCTGAGTTAAGTTAGCCTCAGAGATCTTTTCCAACCTAAGTGATTCGATGATATCACAGGGGAAAATCTGAAACAGCTGCTCAGGAGCCCGTCCCCCAAATAACAATACAAGCAATCAAAAAAAAAAGCAACAAAACACGAGTCTTTCTTTTATTCTTTGGAGCATAGTGTAGGACACACTAACACATATTTTACTGATGTTAAGAACTGATTAGATGAGTTCTTTACACACTCACATGCTGAAAATAATCTGAGTAATTTCAAGGACAGAAATCTGCTTGTTCTTACAAAAAAAAAGAAAAAAAAAGAAAAAGAAAAAGAAAAAGAAAAAGAAAAAGAATCACCACATTATTCTGACCCACACACTCCTCCAAATATTGAAAATACTGACCAATTTAAGATCTTTATCATGATATTTAAAATCTTCATGAATCTTATCCTGAGAAGAATTTTCAGCTTTAAAATTGAAACTGTCAACCAAGAAGAAAACTCATGCAAGTGAGTAGAAAATAACTCAGAGAGACAAAAATATAACTATGACATTCAGTTCAGTGGGAGATCAGACTGGCCATGTGCCTTTTCACTGTAAAAACAGCATGTGGAGCTAGTAGTTTTTGACTGTTATTTTTTCACACATCTTACCCATTCACAAAACCAAGCCAAAGTATTCAAACCAGACTAGCTATTTCTTGAGGTCAGGCAAAGAGCACAAAGTAACGGTGAAAAGAAAGGCTCTAAGTCTTATTTCTGGGCAATATTTTCAGATATCATAGAGATAAGCACATAAAAAAGTATGAAGATTGTGAGTCATCAGTGCCATATAGTTTGTTACATATACTATGAGATTTCTGCAGAGGTATCAAATTCAATTATGTTGGTTTTATCCCAGCCTTGCTACATGAAACCAGTATAGGGACCAACAGCACAATTTGCATCTTTAGGATGTTAAATTCCACAGTATACCTATAAGGTAGGAGATGTCTTCATGCCTGTGTTACAAACCGTAGCACTGAGAGGTATCTGTTTGCAGTTAGGGTCCTGGTGATGCATTGATGGCTAATGAGATGTATAGAAATGTCTGGGCTCATATTATCATTTCCAATCTGGGCCTACAGGATTTGCTTCAGGTTCCACTGGCAGTGAAAGGAATTAATCCAATTTCTTGAATGGAGTGTCCTGGGAATCTGGCTGGTGGATCATCAATTCTCTCTCAAGCATAAGAAAAGTCAATAGCCACAGACAGCAAGAGACAATTAACTGATGAGTTCTGATTATACAGTGCAGGCTGTAACAACAGCATTTGTTCTGGTTTAAAGTTTTTGGAAGGAAGTTGGTAAGAAAATATTGTATTGTAGAAGTAGCTGTAGATTGTCCACTGCTGTTTTCACATGAAAAGACTTTTGTCTAAGGAGTACACTTTTGTTCTACTTTCCTAGTAAGTCATGCAGAGCTATTTTACGTTATACAAACTGACATGAAAATGTGACACTGTCCCTCAATCTGCAACATCTTGTCATCTGACAGCTGTTACATGGGGAGAAGAATATCCAAATACAGGGTATTTGCAATGATCCTTCATGAGGAGGAGCAGCATAAATTTCTCCATGCCTGTTAGCACCATGAATGCGGAGGAAGTATGTGGAAGTAATTTTTTTTTTTTTTATGGATGATGTTTTATCTGCTTTGCAGCGCCTAGATAGGCTTCTGTGAAGAGCTCGAGGAAGACATAAAGTTTGTGTTCTCTGTCTCTGAAATAGATACCCAAGGAAGGACAAGAACTATTACTACAGAAACATATTCCCTAGGCACTGTCACTTTTACTGTCCGGAGATGCTAAAACTTTTTTCCCCTTGCATTATTAAAGCAAAGGCTTGTTCAAGTTGCTAGTGATTTTCTACTTGTAATTTTACAAGGGCATGTAGGACAAGGGGGAATGGCTTCAAAGTGAAAGAGGGTATATTTGTATTAGATTTTTTAAGAATAAAGAAATTCAATATTTGGTAAAGCTTTGAAACCAATTGCAACAACCAGAAGTTGTGAGTGACCTATCCCTGGAAGCGCTTAAGGCCTGGTTGGATGGGGCTTTGAGCACCCTGGTCTAGTACAGGGTGTTCCTGATTATGACAGAGGGGTTGGAATTAGATGATCCTCAAGATCCCTTCCAGTCCAAACCATTCCCCCATACCCAGACTCTGGCAGGTGAGCGCTGCCATGTGAACCCAG
>VYZS01029979.1:36419-49019 GCA_013400695.1 Neodrepanis coruscans | reverse complement strand
CACCACATCAGTACAGGCACAGCTTTCCCAGCATGGAAGACATTCCTAGCTCACTGGTACAGAGGAGAGTCAGTAGTGGTACAGTAACAAGAGACACAACTTGCTTGTTTAGGGGTAACATTCTCTCAGGACAATGTGAAAAGGAGTCCCAGGAAAGAATTTTGCTTTCCAGATGGAATTAAGCACATCTGGGGAGGCACCACCTCTCAGCAGAGGGGCTTTTCCTCTGAGTCAGAGCATGGCAGAAGTGACACCCTGGAAAGCATGTTGCACTCATCTTCTTGCCTCTGCTGAATATGCTCAGAAGCATATGGCACGTCCACAAAAAACAGTCTTAAATAGGGTTGGGTTTTTTTAAAATGCTGGGATTCTTCTCTGGACACCAGCTGTTTATGCACATCAGAGTTTAAAACACTATTTCTGGCATTGGGAACGAAATGCAGTATGTGTTTCTTTGCCTTAGATGGAAGAACATACACACAGGTGACCAGCTAAAGTAAACAAATGAAAATATCTAGATAAAGTGAATCATGTGACTAGAAAGCATTTCTATCTGCCAAGCAGTGATTGCAAGCTGTGACTACCACATCTCCAGGTTGTCCTTTATATGCTCCTTTTTTCTCCCTAGAAATGATGGCATGGACCCAACATCACATCAGTAATTTCAGAGCATCCCTCAGCCTGAGGAGATAAGCAAGTTTATCTCTTCTCCAGTGTGTACACCCTAATCAATATGACCTGTATGCACATGTCCCATGCACCATAAATCCTGCATAGCCAGTACTTGTCAGACATGCTTTACATATAGGCATTTCTATACAAGATTTTCTGCATGGAGAAAAACCTCAGCCATCACTAAGTCACAGCCACACAGCTAGAATGGATCTCAATCCCATAGCAATGTCACTATCTTCTTCCTCTCCCCACCCCCAAGCCCTTTCTTGATTAAAAAACAAAACAACAACAACAACAAAAAAAAAACTCCACCAAAAAAACCCTAACCAAACCACATCAAACATTCCTCTAGCCTTTACAATGATAAGACAAAACAGAAATATCGAGAGACTCATCCTAAGTTTCTGTGGGAATAGTGATTCTTCACATCTAGTACTACGTTCAGGTTGCTCCCATCTCCTTGCATCCCCCATGTCCTCACCCCAAATGGCAAATGACCTGGGAGGGCTCCAATTGCAAGGCACAGAGTGAGCATGTGCTTATGCACATAACTACACATACATTTTTATATATATGTGCATACTCAAAAACATATAAAAATCCCAAAGACTTTGGGAGCAAGGAGGAAAAGGGAAATCCCTCCTTTCATCTGCATCTAGATGGGAAGACCTGGTTTGCACTGGAAGTGAGATTTCAGAAACGTAAGGAATGAATGGCCTACTTTGTCTCCACAGCTTTGATATATCAGTTCCTTCAGTGACAGACTTGTTAATCTTTCCAATGTTGCTTTTTCAAAAAAGACAAACACAGTGGATAAATGCGAAGGGCCAACCACATCCCCTCCCTTAGGAAGTCTCGCCACATGGGCAATTCTTCCAAGTAAAGAAAACAGCCCACTTTATTTACAGGGTAAATCATTTTGACTTATCTTGCAGGGGTTTGCTCATAGCAAACTGACAGTTTCCCCCTGTTGCACAGTAAATGGCTGACGGGGAAAATGTTTTCCTTCCCACCATGTAGAAACAACCAGCCAGAAGGGAGGAGAGGTCGAGGACTTCATTTTTCTAATACTCCATTAATGTTCTCCTCGCTGACAACCACTGCAAAGGCCTGAACTCACCACTCCAGGCAGCTTGAACAAGAAACCTGAATCTCTACAGGGACTTTTAGCTAAGTACATTGACTCAAGTTGGAACATTTGGTCTTAAAGGGTAAGGTAACCATTAAAATTATTTTCTAGTGAATGCCATTACCGCAGGAAAAATGGGAAAACCTCACATACAACCTAAACTTTCTTCTTTTTTCTTCTGTTTAAATCCTTGCTACCAAAAGAAAGTTACATCTTTGTTATCTAAAATGGTAGGACAACAAGGGCAGAAACTTTTTAAAAGTGTAATATTCCCAAGAAGATTGTTCATTTCTTTTTCAGTTGTGATCCACTGATCTATTAGCTGGGAATTTTTTTAATATAAGGCATAAATACAAAACTAAATCTGGATATAATGTAAATCGTTATCTTCTTGCAGATTAAAGTTTTCAGCTCAGGGATGTGATTAGGCCAAATCTTTCTTCTCTGGAGATCAGTATGACCTCAAGACATCCCCTTGAAGAAGTCATCCCACTTCTCCAGTTCTGATCCAGGCTGCAGCAGTAGCTACCCTGATTTTTTCAGTCCAGCCAACCATACAAGCACTTTTTACTTGGGCCATCTCATAAAGCAAAACACCCTTGTTAAAAAGACTGAAAACCTGCAGGGAGGTTTGGATTTCTTATGGTGTCAGGTGAACACCAGGAGGAACTCCAAGGGACTATAAAAGTGAAGCAGGTAGTGTATTTGCAGGTGTGCTCATCACAAGAGGGAAGGACAGGATGAGTTAGGCAACTCAGAGCAATGCTTAGGCAGGTCTGTTTTGGGATTGAAAGAGCATTTTTCCCACCACACTTGTATAGAATTTGTTAATGATCCTATTTAGCTAAATTGGGATGAACTGCAAGTGTAAAAGTCACTCGGGGATTACAACAGGATACGAAAATGTGCTGAATTGTTTTCCACAATAGCAAGCTAAATAAACCATCTAAAATGCCAGTCATCACTCAAATAACATGGAGAAATCCATCAAGACTGTTAAATGCACTACACACATACACAAAGGGAGCAAGAACAACATTTTGCAACCTTAATACAGCAGGTTAAGAGGTGTGCATGTTCCACATCTCCAGTAATATCTTATTTAGGAGAGACATCAATCAAGGTTAGACCTCAGGCAAAAGCCATGTAATTGCAATGATTTATACCTTTTGACACTCTGGCCTGCTGACACCGGGAAGACAACACGCATCAGAGTGTGCTGCAAATATCCACTAACACATTTTTCTGTGTTTTGGGGGTTAGAAATATGAAAACATATGTTCTGATTTATAAACTGCAGGTCAAACGTGCAGGTGTTAATGGCTTTTTCCCCGAGATTTTCAACTCCAGCCAGACCTGTGTATGAACAGCCAATTAAGAAATAGAAAATAGCATAGCATAATGGTGTTCCCATCATCTCATAGTAACAAAATAGCACAGCAAAATTAGAAACACAGACCTTTCCACCAGAACTCAACCTCCAGGTAAGAAAACAACTTGGGATCCTGCACGAATCAAAAAAATGCTTCTGCTTTGACCTTAAATGGTGTGATTTACACTAATAATAAATATTTTAAAAGACCTTTCCAATTTAAACGGCTGAAAATTGAAAATTTTCACTCGTACAGCTAGCTGAATGACTAAAAGTAACTATAACCCTTCTGGTACTAATGAAGACTGCAAAAAGGTTCAGATTGCCTAATAGGTACATTTTTCCTTATTTTCTTTTTTTTTTTTCCCCTCCTTTGTTCTAATATTCCCTTTGGGTCCCATCTGCACATGTAAATTTATGATGTTGAGGATTATCCTGAAATATGGGCTCTATCTGCACTGGGCTAAAAGCCCAAGCAGGCAAAGACAGGCTGATCATGGGATTTGGTACAGTTTGGGTTTTCCCATGCCTGGTCACAAGCACTGCGCTGGCCAAAGATGGTATGAGTTAGAATTTCCTCACTGCTTACTCTGCCAGTCTACAAACAAAAGGGGCATGACATGAGAAGGTCAATCCAGAGTCAGAATTCATCCTCTCGTTTTTACCTGTGGTCCCATGAAACACAGCTGCAACCGCTGAAGGTGGTTTTTTTAATCATGGGCAGAAAGAAACAGTTGCCAAGGACAGCTCCAACTCCTCATTCTCTTGGGGAAAGATGAAACCATTGCAAAGGTGCAAACAAACCAGAGAAGCATGGATATATTTCCTGGGAAGAGTATCTGGAGATTGCCTGGCCCCACCTCTCTACTGTAGCAGAATTATTGACAACACCAGAGCCAGTTGATCATTAGCTGAATCCTGAAAGCTTCCAGGAGTGGAAATCCTACAACCTTCCTGGGTACCTGCTCCAGCACCATACCACTTCCTGTCTTGGTGTGAAAAATTGTTAAGACCAATGCATCCAGATGTGCAAAGTGCAGATAGGCATTTGAAGATTAGCTTAATTTTGCATTTCAACAGGTGACTCGCATCACACACAGCTCTGATACTTACTGTTGTTGTGGTGGGTTTTTAAGGCTGGTTAGTCTTTTGGTTTACACAGGCTGAGAAACCCTGCTCAAAGCTGTCTGAAAAAAAAACCCATACACCACTTTTCCTGTTTTAGAGTATTTTCCCATCAGGTAACATAACTTACAATTAAGCCAAAGATTTGTGAAGATGACAAGCCAATATTTCCCTGAGACCACAGAATTGTTGAAAATTATTGTTTTAATAGGGGTTCAAAGTGGTTTTGCATCATTATATCAATATATAAATCAGCTACACATAAAAAAAGAAAATTAACAGGCTACATAATTCTCAGAAAGTCTAGCTTTTAGCAACAGAAGACCATAATTTTCAGTCTCAGGAAAACATGATATATGTGGTGGAAGCTACAACCAAAGAAAGCTAAAGAACATCCTTTAAAAACATTCCAAACATCTTTCTTTTTCATACCATGAGAGATGACTTTTTCTATTTCTTGTGAGGCACTCTGCTGTTTTGCTTATAATTCCTCAGGGACTAGTGACCTCATGAAGAAAAACAACCAGGATAGAATTAGCCCTTATTTATATATTAATAGTTTTACCTCCAGCAGTAGAAGATACAATTTTGACTTACAAATCATAATTTGTGAGTGTTTGGATAGCAGCACTCCTGCAAAGTTGTGGTAGCAGGAATTACTGGGGAAGACAGAGTTGTGGTTGCCAATCAGTGCATTTATTATTGATTGGATTTGAAAATTAAGAGTCTACTCCAAAACTGACAAAAGCCAGGAAGCCCCTTTACGTTCTCTGGATTTTATATCCTTATACCTTAAACACAGAATAGAGTCATAGCACAGTGGGGGGCACTTGACAGGGAATGCAAAACAGTAAATCTCTTCCAACGTAAGCATTAGCTAATGGGACAGTGCTGGAGATTTTGGGGAGAAACGGATGAGAAAAGCCCCCCTTCCCCACCACTGCCAGCCCCTCAGCCAGGGTCAGTTCAGTAGGTGACTGATCCTTGTCCTCACCCTGCCTGGTGAGAGGTCTGGTTCATCTGCCTCCTTCCCTTCCCAAAACACCCTTCCAGGGGCTGCGAGTGGGAGCCCTCACCCCGAGGGCTGGCGAGGCGGTGAAAAACGATACGAACCGAATGGCAAAATCAATATTTGGTCAGGCTGAGGGGGGACTATCGATTCTTTTCTCATGATTATCCATGTCTCCTGCACT
This sequence comes from Neodrepanis coruscans, assembly GCA_013400695.1. Taxonomy (NCBI): domain Eukaryota; kingdom Metazoa; phylum Chordata; class Aves; order Passeriformes; family Philepittidae; genus Neodrepanis; species Neodrepanis coruscans. The sequence goes on along the minus strand of VYZS01029979.1, from coordinate 43,525 downwards.
TCCTGCTTCTCCGGGGCACTGGAAACCCAAGTCCCTCCTAGACCAAGGGTGGCCAGGCTTTGGCTTTGTAACATCTGTGCCTCACAAGAAGTTCACGTGTGGTCTCCCGGGCCAACGCTCATCCACTTGAGTGGCAGCAGGGACATGCTGGCATGAGGGCTACTGGATAAGCCAGGAGGAAGCAGAACAGCTGGAGATGCTGAGGGCAATGATGCTGGGTCAGTGCAGGGTAGCACCATGTGAACATGCTGCCAGTTCCTACCTCTGCCCTCTCCCTCACAGCCATGTGGCTACATCAAGGTTTTAGCCTCTAACTTTTCATTCAATCCCTCACATCTGTTTTCTCTAGGCTTTCCTGTGCTCTCCCTTTCTGTCCTGAAAGTCCTGGGCAGAGACAGCCACAGTGTCCAGAAAACTAGGAAATCCAAGAATGGTTGTCAACCCTTGTATCAAGAAACTGCCTGAGCACATCTCAACCCCACACCTAAAGACACTCATCCTACATTCAGATTTCTACACACTATGGGATCCTAGAGAGGAACAGCAGCATTCATCACAGGTAAATGCAAACACAGCCAAGACCGAAGGTTGTTCTCCAATGAAGAAACTTTCTCCCAGTTTCTCCACCACTGCAGGCCTTCTAACAGATAGCCATGGACAGTATATCGTGATAGCAAACACAGCAGACAGCAGACCAAGAGGAAAATAAAGCCACACTGCTGTGTCACTAACCACAGTCAGTTTAGCATCTAAAAAATAGCAGTTCTTTTCCAGAAATTTACAATTTAAAGGCTCTTTTTCCCTGAGGGACACCCCAGCTTTCTCAAAAGTTATTCTAGATAGAGATATTTGCCAAACCACATGTGGCACTGCTTGGTGTCGCCATTTGTTGAGTTGCAATAGTTTTGGATTACTTTGGAAAGAACCCACAGATATCAAGATGAGAAGAGCATGGGAAAGGTTTCCTCCTCTTTGATCAAATCATTTTGCTCCCAGGTTTAAAAGCAATACTGCTCAGAGCAGACAGGCTACTGTTAGCCAAGGCTTAGAGAAATGTGCCAGGTGCCTTGAAGTCCAGGACGGAGAGTGACCAGTGAAGCCTTGGACTTCTTGCCTGAAAAAATGGCACATTTCTCTGGGCAAGAGGCCATTTTTTCTGGAGCAAGAATGAGGCAGAGAAACAACTCTCTGTGCATACCTTTCCAAGATCCATAAACTCACCCCACACTGCTGAACAGTGGCGCAGACACATCACAGTAGCCAAACACCACAGCACAAGTTGTCTGCTCCAGGGAACACATAGGAGGTTGAAAATTCAGCTGCAGTTTGGTCACACAAGAAATCCGAATCTCCTCAGTTACCTATCTGTCACATGTGCCAAGTCTTGATCTGACTTGAAAGGGGAATACAGAATTTTGGTCTTCCATGCAGTCTAGATACAGCAAGAAACAGTCTGACTAGACCTGGCTTTTGCCTCAGAAGGTCTCCAAAGGCATTCCCAGGTTTTATGGAACCCTGGTCTCTCTCACTGCTCTGCCTTCAACCAGAAGGGCCTGATGAAGGCTTTCTTCAAGCCTGAACTCAGCCCTGCTAATGGACAAGAGGAAAGTATGGGAAAGCCAAGGACATCACATTGGTCAAAATAGTACATTAAGGCAAATGCAAGCCCAGCAACAAGAGACCCATCCAGGAAAAGAACAACCATGATGTGACTAGGGTTGGGCATGTTGGCTTAGAGCACCAGGTGGTGGCACTCAGCTGCTGTTGTGCCAGGGGCAACAGATAGTGCTGTGCTTCCAGAAGCCTTCCCACAAATTAAATCAGATCAGCAAGCACCTGAAGGAGAGCAGGTCCCGTCATTGTTTGGAGGAACACAAACCAACTATGCCTGCAAGTGTCCTTTGAGAGTTGCACCTGGCAACAACTGCCTTCCAAGTGTTTGGAAGAGTCTATAGAGAAAGTGCTCAGTCCTCAAAAAGACAAATATACAACAGAGCTGGCTAGGTGGAGGCTGCCCTTGCTAAACTTCATGGAAAAACACAACTTGTGCAAACTGAATTCCCTCGCTAACCTCTTCCCCCTGTTGAAATATTAAACAAAAATAACTTCTCTTTTTATCTTTGAGCCAGCGGGACAAATTCATCATTAAAGGAACTTCACTGAAGTCAACAGGGATATATCTGAGATGAAGAAATGAATTTGACCTAATGCATTTCATGTCCTTATGTTCTAATAACTAAATTGCACAGACTTCTAATCAACAGAATCAGAGAACCTGGCCAAAGCAGCTTGCTTTCTTCCCCCCCAGCATCGCTATCTGTACTTTTATATTGCATTCTCTTTAAGTAACTTTTGAAAACAGGTATCTTCTGCCAATTTGATCCTATAATTTTTTCATAAGTATATTGTCAAAATCTTCACATAGATTTTTCATACAGTATTTCCTCCTAATGCAGAAAATAAATAAACAAGAATTTTTCCATTTAAAATGTTTAAAATCTTACCAATTTCACACACACACAAAAAAAAACCTTTGAGTGTTTTAAGCACACACATTTGTTAAAATTACTCTAGCCATGGGGTGCCTATTCTGATCCAAGGATGTCCCTGGAAGATGCATGGAATGAAGCAAAACAAAGCTGTGGCTACACAAGAAGATCCAAAACTCTGTGTCTCGGCACACTGACAACACTTTCCACTGGGGCATGTACTTCTTGCCAGGCAGAATACAAGAGATTCAGAGAAAAGAAGAGAAATACAGAAGTTACCAAAGCCTGTGTTAGGCAGAAGATGCATTTTGTGTCTCGTGTTATATTGCCTGCCAGCCGATTACAGTGCAGCCTGTATAAACACGTCATGCATGCTCTGACAGGGAGTCGGGGTGAACAGGGTGTCAGGGTAAAACAGAGGATAATAAAATCACTTTAGATTTATTTCCCTAAATTGGAAACTTCATGCTTACACCTGACTAAATCATCAGCCTGAAACTTTAGCTCGACTCCCACAGAAAAAGTATGAAACCTTATCCCATCTTTGTTTAACAAAGGCCAATCAAGCTCGCCTAATGAATTCTGCAGATGTAGGCGATGGGACATGTTTGGCCATTTTAATTCTGCAGGGCTTCATCAGACCTGTCTCCAACATACCCATCTTACTCTTCAAGCAACTGAAAAGGTTTCAGCATCTCAAAGCCAGGCTGTCCCACTGCAGCCTGTGGGCAGAATGGAACAAGATTTGTTATAGGGCCTTAGCCATGCAGTCTATAAATTCTGACAAATATTAAAGAAAGTATCACAGGTGGCCAGTGGCAGGAGGATGGCAGTGCACATCTTGCTCCTCCCCAGCTCAACAGGAGCAGGCCACCTTCACCCACCATCCCATCAGCAGCGAGTCCCCTTACTTACACCGTGTAAAAGGACTTTTTTAAAAAAAAAAAAAAATTAAAAAAAGTCTAGCATAAGGAGCTGGTTAAAAAACAATAAATCAGTGCTGAAATGTGGATAACAACCTTCTCTGTAAAATCAACATGGATTGTGTTCCTGCAGAGAGCTGTCTGACAGGCTGGTTGAAGCCTGACTGCTTGCAGCCAGATCTTTTTTCCTCTTTTTTTTATTTTACAAGCTGGAGGAGTATCTTGGATCGAGGGGGAGGCAAGGAGGTCTCTTCCTTTTGTACATGGTTCTGCTGTGTTAGAAAATCAATAAGCAAGGTCTTGACCTCAGCATAACTTCAGGCATCACTCATGACTCCTTTGAATCTCATCCCCCACAAAAACCCAATTTTGTTTTTAATCGTGCACGCCAGAGGGAGTGCTGGTGGGAAGGGGATGTCTTGCCTCAAGAGGTGGATAAAAACCCCTTGCACCCATCTTTCCTGACAGGTAGAAATCAAATTAGAAGAGGAACGCACCCGGGGAGGGCAAGGAGAGCAGGGTTAGCTGAGGTAGAGCACAGCCCAGCAGGAAATGCCAAAAAAGAAACCATATGGAGCGTGGAGGTGCTATGGATTAATATGAGAATTCCCACTTTTTTTCCAGAGAGGAGGAATGAAAAATAATATGCACGTTATTTTTCTCTTTTCTTGTTTTAGCGCTGGGCTATTTTCTGTTAAATCTTTTTAAAAAAAATAAAACAAAACAAGATTTGCCACACGTTTTCCCTCCAGCCAACTCCTCAGGCTGGCTAAATTGGGTGATTAAAATATAGGAAGGCCTCCAGATTCCCCTCAGGACTGTTTTTAATATCTGTAAAACTGCCACTTTGTCTTGCCAAGGTAAACACCATCGCATGCAGTTCAAAGGTGAGCAAGCCTAAATGTTTCCCTTCGCCTGAAAGGAATCTGCCTTGGGACCCCACGGGCCGTGCCGAAGGGGGACGCGTCCGAGCCTGGACCACGGCGTGGTGGCCGGAGAGGCATCTGTGTACACAACGCTCACTTCTCCCACACAAATACTAAAAATTTCTCATTAAAAATTATTGCTGTGTCAACATGTGAGGCCGCTCAGCCCCCAATCTGGAAAAGACGTTCTGTTTTTTTCTTGCCTTTGCTGGGAAAGCAGCAGCGACGGTGACGAGGGAGGGGGGAGAGGGCTGGGATGTGAGACCGGAGTCATCTGCTGCTGACTTTGGATCTCTTCTTTCTCCCTTGTCACTCAAGTTAAGATTTCCAACTGTTCCACTTCATCTATTTTAGTTACTTGCTACCCAGATTTTTTTCCCCCCTCTCCTCATTCGCTCCCTATCACAGAGCTTTATATTTCCCTCACATGGCTGGGCTGGCTTGCAGCGCTTGGCGTTACTTTAAATGGAAATGCAATTTTAAGCCATCTCTTTTGTCATAGTAGCTGCAGTGCCTTCAGAGCAAAAGGTTTGCTGTTATCTAGACCCATCTACACAGATGTGGCTGTAAATCTGAATGTGCTCTGCCCATGCATGAGCCCTTCCACGGGTGGCCAGGAATTTGATCAGAGCCAGCAAGACAAAATTCGAAAATCACCATAAATTCAAGCTCATAATTCTGCAATACAATGTTGGGCATTTTGCTCCAACACACCAAAATAAAGATTTTAAAGTATGCTTTGTTATCAAGTGAGGTCAAAGATGGGAAGTTACCCCAGGGAATGAAAATATGGGATGGGATAGGGAGGGGAGGGCAGGGAACCAGTTGTGTGCTGTAAAGCTAAGCAACTGCCCTGAATGAAGTATCCATCTCAGGGCAGGGCTGTGTGGTGGGCAGACAGCCAGGATGCCCCAGCCCTTTGAGAGGCTCCTGATGCCCTGCTCTCCAATACCATGCCACAATGCATGGTTGTGCCGAGATGACATGAAATACAGCAATGCGTAGTTAACCCAATGTAATGCTATATATCAATAAGTTAAAAACCCAACAACTTGCTTTGAGGTCAGGCACCCACACATGCAACTCAAACAGTGGAGACCTAATCCAAATTTATTGGAGTTTGTAACAGCTGGACTTATGCCTCTAATACCTTTTAAGTGCCTCTTTTAACAGTGAACTGAGTGTGTCTTTCATTAAGGTGGAGTTGAAAGTATGTTAAGTTCATAAGCATGAAAATAGCCATTTAGTTCTCTCAGAGATTAATTCTCCCTTCAGTTTACTCTCACTGAACCCCATTAATGTCTGAGATTTGGTCTTTACTATCCCATTTGCATAAGCTCTGTTTATTATAGGGCCTCAATAATGTGAGAGTATTAAAATATTTCTTTCCCAAAATATAGAGGCATTAAACTTGGAATCCTCCTAGTGTCCTTAATTTGCCATCAAATCCCACAACAGAAACAAATGTGCTTTCTAATCAGCAATCTTTTCTCGCTTATAGGCCCTGATCCAACAAGCTTTTAAGCAAACAATTTACTTTAAGCAATGAATAGTCATACTGGAACCAATAGAACAGCTCGTGTGCTGTGATGGATTGGGGCCATAGAAAATTGCCTTGATGAAAATGTCAATGCTCCCAAGAGCTGGTGAAAATATATTTTTATTATAAACACACAGAGGAACTGTTTTGATCTGAACATTATGGGGAACAAGCTTTGAACTGATGCTTTTCCACGGTCAGACCTAAACAGAAACTGAACACCACCAGGTTGGATGACAGTTTAAAAAGGCAGCCCAGAGCCAGATTGATGTTTGTATATAATGAAATTCAGTATTGATGTGATATGGACACTGTCCAGCCTCTATGACTTGTTAGGGTGACATACAAAAATGTGGAGAAGATAAAAATCAAAGCAGCACAAGGAAAATAAGTCTCAACACTGAGGAAACATTGTTTTGAGGAGCTATTTTCCTGCAAATGTTTTGAAGATAACCTGCAGCCAGATGTAAAACACAGAAGTGACAATGATGTCTAAGCACCATGCACAAAATATCTTTTATGCTTCAGTTAAAGTCAGAAAACCAAAACTAGGCCATGCACCAGACATGAGTTAATAACCGGAGATGAGTTCAGAGAGCCTACACTGAACTGACACTTTTTTAAAAAACCAACACATGCCCGTGGGCACCATGTGTCCAGGAGGTTTCAGGTACTATCGCCATCTCCCCTGCCTGCAGGGCATTTTGGATAGCAAGGTACCAGTGGTTATGAAAAGACTTTACATGGCAGCACATGGGAGTGCAAGATAAGAAGTGATAATAGACAGCAACTAAACCCCAGAGACCAGCACACAGCTAATCCTAGATTCCTGCCGCAGCAGACAAGGAATCACCCCTGTTCTTTTATGAATATCATATGTTCATCTGTTTGCTGGATTGCCATTGTGTTGCCTGCTCTATGATCACCAGGACTTACTCCCACCAGGAGCACATGGGTCAGAGGGTTGATGGCAGCCCCAGCTGGCCCCATTCACCAGAACCTAATCGACATCTCAGGTGTCCTCCACGCTGGAGGTTCACCTTGTACCATACTCAGCTTGGCAGAAAGTGGGAGAGGTCCAGGAATCAAGTCAGAATTAGAAAACTCATGGCAAATAAAAATGCAGGTCCTAAAAGCATACGGGAGACAGGGAGGAGTATTTCTGGGAAGGAAAGAGTCCTGGCTTAAACTAGCACATGTTCTCTGCCTTTTTTTTTTTTTTTTTTTT
>VYZS01029979.1:20315-31385 GCA_013400695.1 Neodrepanis coruscans | reverse complement strand
AAAAAAAAAAAAAAGTGATGTTCTTCTCATGGACTTACCCTACCTCTGGATTCTAACTGAGCAGACGATATTTCTCCCATCCCAGAAAGCAAGTCAAGCAATGGGATGTGAACGTCTCAGGAGCCATGTGGACACAAGTGTGAGCCAAACACAAGGGATCACAGTCTCTGCCTTGAAATGCCCTGGTCCCTCGCACCCAGATACAGCAGTTCTGTAGGGAACGTCCTGCAGGGACATTCATTCCACTTTGTCTTCACCTGTTGGGAGTAATTTCTTGGCAGGCACTCCCACTTCCTGCACTCCCGGGGTACCTGCAGTTAGCCTTTGCTACTGTCACCCCACAAAACCCTCAGTGCTAAAGGCAAGCCTGGCATCGTGCTGCCTGCTACCAGCTGGGCTTTCCCAGCTCAGGCAATGCTGAAGACAGGTGACATGAACCTGATGCCTTGTCCCTGTACCACACTGTGGTACATAGCAAGTGCAGGCACAGACAGGGACCTAGAGCAGGTCTGACAGTACATGGCTTTGCTGCTTCAGCCACTATTGATGGCAAACACTATCCCCACTATTCTCATTTCTCCTGGATTCTCTCTTGTAGCTGATTACTTCTTAACTGTTCTCAAAATCCTTGAAGGGGCATGCAGCTTACATTGTGAGAAGGACACCACTGCTTTCCTCTCACTTTCCACGGTTTTTCAGCAGAGGAATGAGCCTGCCTCAAGACATCTTAGCTGAGCATTGTGTGTTATAGAAGCCTTATGCACACAAAAGGAGAAAAGGGATAGCTGGTAAAAATAATAATCAGCTTTCCTTTTATATATATATATAAACAGACATTTTGGCGAAAGGTATTTGGGCAAAAAATATTCCAAGCTTGCCCAGTTTGATGAACAATGGAAGTATGCAGACAGTTAGACTGTATGATCAGAGCCTGATGAAAACCAGAAATTACTCACGGGAACCAAATCCTCTTGGTTGGAATCCCGGTTTTCTGTCAGAAGTTCTCCAATAGATTTTCAACAGTTTCAATGTAACGTTCTTGAAAACCAGTTTGGTATCTAATCCTGCTGTAAATGAGATTTGAGAAATTTTCTGATCTCTTAATACTCCACATACATATATAAAACCATTACATCCACTGTAGATATGGATGAGTACTTCCACACAGGACAAGCAGCAGTAAAATTCCAGAATGGAAAAGTTTATGTGTACAAATTTATCTCTTACTTTGATCTCTACCTCTTACTTTAAATTCTGTGTAACTTCTGGACCACCACATTTGTTCTTTGATTCCAGTGTTCCCTAACCATTTCTGCTTGCATACAGTGAGTGGGTGAAGACAGATCAGAACTAGTCTGGAAGTGAGTTAGAGCAGAGCTGATCTGTTGGTTGGGCTCTTCCTGCTCACAGACTAGTCTCCTCCATCTGTTCCTGAGTCTAATGGAAGCACAGGTAAGTAATAAAATCTACTACATCCCCTTTTCCACTGGCTAAGGGTCAATGATACTGGAGGGTGCTCTGTGGGGAGCATTAGATGTTCCGAAGGCAGACAGGCCCCCTGAAGTCCAAAAGATTAAGCACCCAATCCCTGATTTCTCAGACCATGGACCTGAAATCACTGCCCAAGCCCGACAGCTGGATCACTGCTTTGAAAAGTATCTATGGTTTCCCAAAGAAATTGGCAGGATCTGTACCTTGTACTGGTCATCAAATGTGAAGCATTGAAAAAATAAAATCCCATACCAAAGAGGAAGAAATATTCAAAGCCAAGGAACATAAAAATTAGCTGAAATAGACTTCCTTGCTTACTGTGACACAGTTCACTTGGTCTGAAAGGGATCCAGTAGATGGGCAACCTTCTTCTATCCAAAATTTAATTAAATTCTTGACCTCAGCCACTGGATTCAAAAGCCAAAACCTTCAAGTTACAGGGAAATCTGTCAGAACCAGGCAGAACTGTGGCATGCAACTGCAGTGAGGACTCTGTGCCAGACTCAGCATTGCAGATCAATTTGTTCTTTCTACAAGATGTAATTCCCAGATGACCTGAGCTACCATAGCAAGCACAAGGCAATGAAGGATACTTCTGCAGTGGTCAATGTAGCTGCCACAAACCAGTATGAGCAAAGCTCTATAAAGCTCTTTGATGCTCTGGTTACATTGCTTTCTAATTAAAACCAGCTCAAATTTGCCTATAAATGCTGCAATCATATCTAGAGACTTGCTTTGTGCAAAGTGTGCACTGTCTATGACAAATATTGATCTTCATTAAAAGCATATAGGCTTTCAAAGCCAGAGAAGGAAAGATTAAGGGAAGAGGTGTGAAAGGAAAAGAACAGAGGAATAGGAATGAAAGTCTCGGAAGCAAACTCAGGATGTAGAGAAATAAGAAGTGATGTAAAAATAACACAGGAGGTCAATCACCAGTGATACAGTTCACTATTTAAAACCTGTCTATCTTAATGAATCTGAACTGATTCAATCCAATAAAAGCAACAGTTCTCATTATACACTTAATATAGGGAAGTATTATTTCTGCACTGGCTTACAAATTGTCTCCTCCTCTCTTTCTCAAACTCATCACAATCTTAACTAATGAAAGTAAATCTCTGCACATGAAATATGAACCACTGGCAGCTCTCAGGCTCGCTTTTCATCCCAAGCCTAATGGGCAAAGCACTGTGATTTCATTTCACAAGCTTTTCCAACTGAGCTCAGAGTCGATCATTTGCCAGACTTTGACTCTTGCAAACAGCCTGCTGGAGCCACTGAACTCATGGGGCCAAATTCATCAATGGTGCAAACCCAGCTAACCTGAGACACTTTAGGCCAGAAACTAGTTTGTTCCAATGCATTAAATGTCTCCTGAGACCTGTGATCACAGAGCATTGTTGTAACACTTAAGGAGTTATGGTATGTTCATTAGAAGTTGTCAAAATATGCATATGGCCCTGCCTGTGCTTCACTTAGATGTGCATGAGAAGCCACAAAGTTCATTTATAACATGCAAAATGTCACCAGAGTGGTGCAGCTCCATGAGATACTGAAGGGGTGTTTGGTACAGCGGGATAGGCTTTCAGGTGGAAGCTCTCAAAGGATAGAACAGTCAGGCTTCAAGAGAGCAGGTCCCAGGACTAAAAATTAAGCATGTGGTTACACAGAAGATCTGGACCTTCAGACATTTTCCCACCTCAATAATATTTTTTTCATCTCTTGAAAATTTCTTCTTACAACAAACATGGAAGAAGAGCCAAGGCTACAGGAAGAGAGGTGTACCAGCCCTTGTCTGTTCTGCAAAGGGTCCAAGAATATCCTGGCTCCATGGCAGTCTCCAACATCGGTCTGTGGTCATTGTGGATCATCCCACAGCAGAGAGCCCCAGGACTACTGCTGTCACAGAACTCTATGGAAGGACCCAATGCACAGCAAACCTGGAACATCGACTTTTACACTCCATCCAGGGGCAGAAGGCCTTGGTGTTATAACCTCATTCAACTCACTCCTGTACTCTTCAGAAAAACCTGAACAGCCCAAACCAAGGCTCGCAAGAGACCCAAATCCCCAACTCCTACCTACTGGAGAGCCTCTTGACTGCTCCACTCCTGGGGATGGCCTTGGCCCAAACCCTACACCTCTCCCAGCAAAGTCTGGAGCCATCTCTCTTTTTAATATCTTCACCAAAGTGCTGCTGTGAAGAGTCACTCCCCACAGACAACACAGAGAAATCAGGAATTTTCTGATAAAAATTTTCATTTTTTACAAAGCTTCTATTTACAAACAGGGGCTAGGGGACAGCAAGGGGGAAATGGGTTGTCAAAAAATTGTTATAGTGTGTTAAGTGCTTTGTTGGATCTGGATATAAAGAAATAAGAGAAAGGATAAAGAGCACGGACACTATGAAACATATTAGAATAATTTCAATCCATGGCAAAAGTATTCTTGGATCCCATTGCTATTAATAATATATCATAGAATGTCAGGAAAAGCATTGTACTACAGCCTATAAAAACATATCATCTTATAACAAAATACTTCATTATTACTTTCTGCTTGACTACCCTAGAACAGCGAGCTACAAGAAAATGGAAATTTCCAGGAAGTGCATTGATTGGAATATGAGAAGGTATTAGTTTCCTCATCAGACAGAAAGGCACTTCTGTTCAGCAAAGATGATTATTAAAATTCAAGTCATGCAGGCTATACTCCGAATCCAACAGAGAAGAACTTTCCATGGTTACTTTAAGAACATTTTCATAATATTGAGATGATCCACATTTAGTCCATATTAAGCCAATTATGCAGAATAAACAACATTATTTGGGTGGATCTAGGAAAGCAAATAGTATTTGTTTCCAAAAGAGCTATATGAAGCATTTGTTGACTATTCTGCTAGGTAGCTCTCCAGTTATTCACTTTTCAGTGGAGAGTTGGCAGGAGCTAGCACTGAAATAAAGCAGTTTGACTTGTGGCTAGTTCCTTGTTAAGCTGAATAATGGGAAAGGAGAAAATTAAGTCCAGAATAAAACCAATACAAATTTAAAAAAAAAAAAAAAAGGCAGAAGCCTTAAATTGTGGCAGTGTTTCTATTTCAGATGGTCTCAGGCAAAAAAGCAATGTTAACTATCACATATCCTGTTTGTTCTGTGAGTAATCCAAGGAGAAAAGAGGAGGGACACAGATATTTCATATCCTTCAGATTCTGTGACATCAAAATCTGCTCTGAATGCAAGTTTGAACCACCCTGGAGAGACTCTGATTTACAATTGGCTCTCCCAGGATGCATCATCCCAGAAAAACCTGCAGAGGTGGAAGGAAGCACCTGAGAATGAAGCACAGTGGATGAAGGCACATATATGCCCTGGTGAGCAGGGCCACAACGGGCCTTGGGAACAGGGGGTTGAGGGGCCTAAGAGCTCTCTGTCAGCAGCTACTCAGGAATGCTCACTGGCAAAACGAGAATAAGCACGGTAGGTCCCTCTCAGCTAACAGACTGCAGGTTGAGTACCATGATCACCAGCAGGACAAGCAGGAAAAACAAATACTGAATTTATCCTCAACTTTGGCACCCCTTAGCTGCCAATTATTCTTATTTCTCCCTGGTTGTTTCACCTGAATTCCTATTCCTGTTCTTGAAATACCAGAAGATAAAAAAACTACAGGAACTGAAATGCACATTTTAAAAAGCTCTGCTGAACTTGGCAAAGGGCTCTGGATATCCTCAGAGAGCTCAAAATTTAGGGCCTGAATCAATTCCTACTGGAGTGTTTCCATTCATTCAATAGCAGAGAAATCAGGATTGTCACTAAAGGAAAGGCAGGGGAGGGCAACTGCCAGGGAAGAGAACATCCTGGATAACCTGGTTTGCTTTCTCATCTCTGCTCCCAAACTCATAGCCCAAGAAGCCCTTGCATCTCTCCACAACTATTCCCCCTTCACCCCACCTCTGCAGACAATATTTGGCCATTATAGCTGCTGCAGCTCTGCCCAAAATTCACCCTTTTCAAAAGAGTTTCTTTCTGCATGATTCATGAGTTCACAGACCAGAGGTGAAGCCTGGGAAAGTCCAGCCCAGAAGGGAACATTTTGGATAAGCATGAATATGTAAAAGCAGGGTGTGGAGACTAAGGGCTTTGCCAAACCCAAGCTGCCTGGGTGCTAGAAAAACCTCTTCGCTTCTCTGGGATACTTGAGCAGAGCAGAGAGGTGGGAGGCAGCTGAGCATTAACAGCTTGTGTCTCGGGATCGGGGCCTCCATCAAGGTCAAAAACACTCTTCATTCCTGGAACACCCCCAGCCCCTGGCCTTCCTTTAAACCTGGGAACAAAGCCACCTTTGCCCCACCTTCCCAGGCTGTGCCAGGCCCAGACTGGCCATCATCCAGATTTGGGGCCACCAATTCTCATTTTTTAATCAAAAAGGGAGGAAGGGAAGAGGAGAGGAACCAAGACATGGAAAGGTCAAGTGTCTTTGCCAAGGCTAAATGGTACATCGGTGGTGGAGCTGGCATTCGAGCACAGGAGCGCCTGTTTCCTACACCAGTACTAAAACATCCAGACCACCCTGCTGCCTCCGAGACCACACCGCCTCTGTGAAATGTGTGGAAATTCGCAGGCATTTTCCTTGATTTTTACAGGGATTTTTTTTGTTGTTGTTCCACACTTGGCTCACAGCTGTTTGCCAAAATCAAATTGCTGAGGTGTTTCTGTCTCTTTAAAACTTCATGAGCAGACATTTGGACAAAAAACATCAGTGAATCGCAGCTGCGGTGGGGGGGATTGGATTTAGCCATGGCAGGCTGAAAACAAAACTGAGATCCTGCCCAGTCCCTCTGTCACTCTAGGCTGCCCATAGCAGCAAATGACCCTCCTGGAATCACCCACAACACCTTCAGCTGCTGTGAAAAATGCGGAGATCTGGAAATCCTGACTACTCTTTGATTCCTCCCAACAAATAAAACAGCATTTTCTGCAATAACTGTTTTACTCCTTACTTCCAAAGGAAAATATATAAGGAAATATTCAGGCAGTCTTCTTTTCCAGTGCTACCAGGCTCTGCTGCAGATTGCCATCCATATTTCAGCAAGATGATGACAATTTAGTTAGTTAAGTATCATCACCCCTCCCCAGGCCGTATTTCCCCAGCTTGACACCTTTCTGCTCTGCTTGTGAGACAAGAACAGCCCTAGTGTCTCGAAAGCCATTCAGAAAACCCTTCTGTTCCTCCTCAGCACTCATTCTTGGTGCATGTGCTGCAAATGAGACTATTCCTGATGACAGACCTGCCCTCAAGGTCCCTGCAATCCAGAGCCTTCCTTTAGACCATGCACCTCCCTATGGGCCAACCTCCGGGGCACATCAGGTGTATCAGAGTAACTGGGAGAGATATTCAAGGCTCTACCCCAAGCAGAGACAACATTGCAAGCAAGCACATGGAGATGCTGTGATCATTTTTTCCTCCTTAAAAAAAAACCACACCAATGCATCTGCAATCAAACCACATTCTCAACTTGCCACTAAGGTTCTGCACAGCAAACAAAAGGTTAAACAAACAAAATCCAAGCAATGTCTCGGGCTTGCCAGATGCAAAAAGAAAAGCTTTCAGCCAGTAATATTTCTCCTTCCCCCACTGTAGGTTCATATTTTTAATGTCAGATTACAAAAAATAATAAAAAGGGGGAGGAGAAGACAAAACAGGAAAACATTTAACTCACAACTGGGTGGGAAATGAACTGGAAGCTTGCATTTGTGTATATTTTTCCCTAGTAGAGAGAAGCCAGCTGGTATGTGGAAGGTCCTGAAAACCTGTCCTGACATCAGCAGAAGTGTGACCAGCAATATCTCTCCCGTGCTGGCTCATGCGTTTTCTCCTATCTCACTTCATCTCTCACTAAGCTCGAGCAAACCCACACTATTGCAGATTTATTGCCATCTGAAAAACATTAAATATCTCAGGGTTTCAAATATTTGCAGACAGCTGAAGAAGTGGCTGTGATGGAACTGTCTCTTTCTGGCATAAAGCTATCAATTTTCCATGAAAGTTGAGGCCTGGATTTTTTTGTATTTTATTTTTTTACCCCTGGTAAAACACTGTAACAAATGACTTATTCCCCTTTTAGCGAGTGTGAGGGAAGCAGACAGTCATTATTACCAAATGTGTGCACGCACAAGTAACTAAGGGAAAATAAATCCCATTTGAAGGTTAATTAACTAAGGCAGGGTCACAGCTTGACAATCTGCCCTCAGCAAAGGGGAAGCACAACATCGGAGGATCTACGAAGCAGAGCCATAATGAATTGTGACTTGGGGCTTGTCTATACAGGGAAATTACTGTGCAGTGAGCTACATGCTGAATTTATAGTGCTCGCTCCACGTTTATAGCATTAGAGCCTTTGTGCAGACTAATTAGGAACTAGTTTACCTCATTTACCTTCTGACAAATGCTACTTTGCACAGAAGCCCAGAAGAGCAAATTGAGCCTCATCAACTCTTTGGTTTTCACCCTCACTGCTGGTGTCGCTCAGTGACTGGCAAGGTCAAGCTGGGGAGCAACAAAAGGGTGAAGACAGACATGTTTAGACCCCAGCACATGAGCGAGAGCTTGGGCATAAGCTCGATACCCTTCAGTGCCCCCATGTTTGTATACAAACTTGCAACAGTGATCACATCCATCCTTGTAAAAAAGCTGAGGATGAAGCAATGGAGGAGCCAGGGTGCATTTGTCATCCCAGCATCTCATCCAATACACACCTCCCTCCATCTTGCTTGAGCCATGGTGCCTCTCACAGCCTCCTGTGTCAAATGGATCAGGAAAAGGCACAGAGGTTTAGCCTAGGAGCCTGCAGGGAGTCAGAGCAGTGGCAGCTAGGGGAGCCACACTTTCAGCATGAGACACCAAGAAGTGCTGGCAGACCAGAGCAGGGCTCAGACCAAACTAGATTTCTTCCAAGGAAAGGACAACCAACTGGCTCACTTTCATTCTGCCTGGCTTCCTGGCCAATCTGAAGAGTACCAAGCCAACATAAGGCCACCACAGTGTTGAATAAACACACCCACCACAGAGGTCGGCTGTTCTGCTTGCACCCCTCTCCAAAGCATAGAAAGAGCATAGGGTCAGCATGCTGCAGGGGTGGGCTGTGCCAGGCAGTGTGATAAAAGAGCAGAGTTGGCATCAGCAGCATCAGGCCAGTAAAGGTGACAGTATTGTGCTCCCAACACACTGATTGACAGCTGTCTAAAGTCAGGTCCTTTAGGGCTGCTTCACAGATGCATGGTCACACATAAGAAGTTAGTTAAGACACCAGGTGCTAAAGTACTGCAGAAGGTCATATATGCCATCACCAGCTAAAAATAAACACACTTCTGGCATTTTGGCTTTTTGAGGCACCACAAAGACAGGGATGTTAGCAGATGTCAGGAGGAAGAAGCATGAGAAGAGCTGTCAGAGTGGGACCTGCTGGCAGACCCTATAAGGGACCTCAAAAATCAGTTCACCCCTCAGTGCTGCTGTTCCCCTGCAATAACAGAAGACGAGCAACCTCCTCTAGGGGAAAATTTTCAAAGTCTTAAGAGGTAGGTGGCAGAGTTCTGACAAGAGCAACTCAAGCCATGGTTTTCTAGGTGAAGCTTGGCTGCTTTCACACCTTTTTTACCTTATAGCAGAGAGAATGGACAAATTTCAGGGGAACCAAAAGGTGCAAAACACAGTTTCTGTCCAACAGGGTCTCCAACACAGTGAAAAAGGACAGCCAGTGGGGGACACACCATATGCTGGGCTAAAAGCTCCCCCTTTTGGGGAGATCCCTTTGGAGACAGCTCCAGCACAGAGAGGAGGTGTCTGGCAGACACATTTCCGTGCTAAAACCAGATATAGGCAGTAATTTCTACACTTATCTCTCATCTGCTGTGGCAATAATGAAAAGAGTTCACTATGAACATTCACTCCCGCTCCTCCCCTTGGGGCTCGGAAGTCCACCATCTTCTGTCTGCAGCAACAGTTTTTCATTTGCCACTTTATCTCATTTTTCTTTTCCTCCTTACAAACTGTGGGTTTCACAAAGCTTCTGAGACAGCTGCTTTACCGAAAAGGAAGTGCTTAAAGCCAGCTTGACTACAAGGTGAGCCCTTCCGAAAGCTCAAGTCAGCTGGTGAAAAGACTGTCTTCTCCTCAGTAGTCCAAAACCCAAAGGATGTGGAGATAAAACCATCAGAGAAACTGCTGAAATGAGAAACAGGCACACAGGCCACCGAAAGGCAGAGCAAGTCCCAAGAGGCTCCATCTAAGCAAAACCATATGGCAATCTCAGCTGAGCCATCAGATGTATTCCTACCCGGCGCCTGCCAGTGTGCTCTCCAAGCACCTTGTAGCAGTCCCTTTCAGCATAGAAGCATCCCAAGTGACTTGCCCAAAGCAGTAGCACTGAGCAAGCCATTCAGCTAAGACCTCCTGTGTCTCCTCCACAACCCTTTTCTTTCCTTGCCCTCTATATTGCTTTTGCTTTCCCCCTCCACTTTTTTTTTCCTTTCCATGCATAAATATTCTTCCATCATGCACTCCTAACTCACCATTATCTACTCTCTACTTTCACCTACTGGATATTAGGAAAAATTTCTTCACTGGAAGGGTGCTCAAGAACAAGAACAGCCTGCCCAGNCGGGAAATCTGTGGGTATATAGTTTTATTTCCAATGATCTGTTTCAAGGTACAGATTCACATTCACCACTGTATATAAAGACTGCATGCCCATGAAAATATAGATGGCTCCTTCTCTACGAAAAACAGCCAGAGGAATAAAACAGGCATAAAGCTACACACTACATACACTGCAGACTGGTCCTATGATGTCACAGCCCACCGATGTGTGCATACTGTCATATATTTACCTAATAAAATATAAATAATATTTTATGTAGGAGTCAGTTTACGAGGCAGTGTGTATGCAGGAATGGGAGGACCTGTTCTACAGGAGAGAGCAAAGGTTAAAAGACCCATGTTGTCACACTGATTTACAGGCTGATTGAACTGGTATTTAAATATGATTATTTTGGGAGCTGTGGGTGGTCATTCACAAGGGAATGCCAATACCATCACTTGAAGGTTTCTCATTTATTTCTTGCACTCATGTAATTGTATGAAATCTAAATATATGAAACTGCCAAAGACTCAAAACATCCGTTNAAAAATTTCTTCACTGGAAGGGTGCTCAAGAACAAGAACAGCCTGCCCAGGGAAGTCGTAGAATCATTGCTCCTGGAAGTGTTCAGAAAAACACAAATATTTAAGCGGTGCTTAAGGATATGGTTTAGTGGTGAGCCTGGCAGTGCTAATGGTTGAGTTCTATGATCTTAAAGGTCTCTTCCAAACTGAATTATTATACAATTCTTAATCCAAGCACTGAAGAATTCATCTCACTATTTTTCACAATGTTGATATCACACCAAGCAAATTGTCAAAATGTTGATAGCACTGGTAAGTTCCTGAGAAATCAATTACGTGATGATGTTCTATCATTGTCTATCAGATGAGCTCTTTCACCAAGACACATAAGAAGTTTAGGGGAAGGAAAACCACCAG
>VYZS01029979.1:0-20190 GCA_013400695.1 Neodrepanis coruscans | reverse complement strand
AGAAACAAGTAGGAATTCTTATTCCTCAACCTCTAAAGGCAAGGTTGAAACACACATTACACAGACACACATTGGGGAAAGAAGAGGTTTAGTAGACTCATCCAGCACAAGGAGGAAAGCAACTTTCACCAATGCTGTCCTGACCATGAAGCTCCTCATACCCCTACCCACCTCATATTTCTATGCTGTGTGCACTCATATAGTCTTATTTTAAGAACATGAATATATACATCTGAAAACCCAAACCATTAAAAAGTAGTTGGCTTGGACTTTTACTGGAACACGTGCACAAATACGTTGTTTGGATATTTTTATGGCCATTAACTTTTCCATATATAACCCAGACCTCCCATTAGGTGTTGTGAACTGGATCGCCTCTTTACTTGCCAAGTTATATTTCAATTAAATTAAAGTCACCTTTGGTCCTAATGAACCCCTGTTGTTTGCCTAATGCCATGATTAATTCCAGCTGCAAGAAATGGTATTAGCCGGGGTGGGTACAGGGTTGAAGACTCTGATTCTCCTCCAAGATTTATGAGTGCTAGAGAAGGCTCCATAACTCATGTTGCTGAGTCTATAACTTTTCAGGCAGTAAACAGAAGCCTCTGCCACAACAGGCCTCCACTGGTGGATTCACCCTTAATTTGTTCCTGCAGTAGGAACCTAACACAATTCTCTGGGCACAGATAAACTCCTTTCTTCCAAATCTCAGCAAAAAGAGAGGCATTCCAGACCTTGAACAGAGATGCTTCTCTGAGGGAAATGACATAACAAACCATTCTAATCAACTTGGCAATGTTTCTCTGAATTAGATGAACCCTCACCTGCAGAACAGGGAGGGATTGGAGCCTGTACTCTCCCCTCCACATCCTCCAGAAGTGAAGGGTACCCTCACATGATGTTACCACACTGGACTTACAGGATCCAAAAGAGAAAAGCAAGCAAAAGCAAGCAGATTTTATCATGTGGTCTGAAAAGTGCTGAGCTCTGGTTCTAGAACTGAAGTTTTGTTTTGGATCGAAGACTAGTTAACATGGAAGAGTAGCACTGGAGTAAAAGCCACAGGCCACCAAAAACCCAGATATCTCACAGACATGTCTAGTCATTAAGATGCTCAGAAGGAAGGAGAACAGCTCTCAGCACCCTTGACAGATCATGCTCAGGGCCATTACAGTCATCTTGCATCACCTGAAGCACATCTACTGGACCTCCAGGAGATGCAGACATGACAGATTTAGCTCTGAGCCAAAACCCACTCATGGGATGAGGTCTCAGAACAGCCAAAATGGGTCTGCCTCAGTGCTGTAGCAGAACCCAGACTTTAAGTGACCCAGTCCTTAAGAGCAAATATTCATCCAAATGCAGAACCTCTTTCTGAACAATTTCCTATTAAGTAAATGTGATCAACAGCCACTGATGAGCTTCTCCTTCATGACTGTATCTAATCCCCTTTGACCCCACTTGTACTTATGGTCATCATGGCATCAAAGGGCAGAATCTCACCACTTCACTACCTCTGGTGTAGCAAAGGCAGGTGCCTGCCAGGGCACAGTGTGGTCCTGGAGGAGTTGTGTTAGTTTTAGCCACAGCGTCTAAATTCTTACTGTACCACAAGATCCCAAAAAGAGCATCATAGTGACCTACAGAGCCCTTGACTTCTTTTATTTCACAGGTTTATAGGTGAATTTTTTTTGTGTCTGGTCCCTTCTCCATTCCTTTCCTCTCCTCCTCTCTGTATTAAGGCCTTAGTAGTTGCTTGGTATTAAAAAACATGACTAGATTATCAGTCCTTTTATTAGTGCCAGTGGCAATCTGATACCATGTCCCGGCCTGGCCACTTGCTTCACACTTCCTCAGCCAGCATAAACTATCCTTATTCATAGTTGCAGAGATTTCCAGAAAAGAGAGGGAAGTCATCAAGTCTGAAACCACAAACTCAGAATATAAAGTACAACTCGGACTGGTCAGAGATGGAACAAAATAAGAATAGATGAGATACCTCAGCTATATGAAAATTTCTGATTTCTCCTCAAAAAAATAAAAACATTACAGAGAAAAAAAATGTTCTGTTACTGCTTTAGGTTTTGGAATCCTGCTTTAGGTTCGAATCTATTTGAAATGATAACTGCTGCTAATGTTCAAGGCAGTCCATCCCTGACCTGTAACCTACAGGATCAATTCTTAAAATTATTACATTTTTAAACCCCAGATTATCAGGAGTAGCTCAATCTGGATGGAGTTTAAGATAGAGATGAGAATAAGGCACATTACTTTTGAGGGGCCAAGGTAGCAGAAACAAATATCCATAAATCCAGGGTTCAGAATTGTTCTACTCCATACAGCAACTCAATACAAATCACTGTCTAAGTACAACATTATCATATTTAGTTCCCATGACTTCCCTGGCATCCACCTCACCTAGACCAGGACTGCACTTGAGCAACAGTGAAAAGGCAGAGCCAAACCATGTTACACAACTCCACAAAGAAATACAGAGGTTCAATATGCTTCAGACAAACCCAAGAATAACCATTATACTGTGGAAAGTATGTGCCATTAAAACATTTTTCATTAAAAGTGGCATTTCTGAGAGTTCTATCCTGCTGAAAAGCAATACCAGCCTCACATCAGAAAGTCTTTAAGAAAAATTTCCATTGCTATAATTAACTTCTCTGTTGAGGTTGTATTGTTCCTCTTCCACAGAAAAATCTCAGCAAAATTTCCATGCCTTAAAGGCAGCCAAAAAGGTGTCCTGTTCCATTTTTCAGGAAGAACTTGCGGTCACAAGGCATCTAGGAGAATTTTAAGCTATACATAGGGTGCAGAGCAAACACAGGGTAAACATCATCTACCCTGAAACCAAAGCCAAGCCAAATGAAAGGCCTAGTTCATTCTGTAAGCCAGCCTTGACACCAGAGTGGCTACAAAGTCCTATCTGCTGGCCAACAGTTGTCATGGAACTACAGAAGAGTCAGAAATAAAGCAGGATCCAGGCTTGTACAGCATGTTCCTTCTCCCAATACACCTTTTCTTACAAGTTTTATTGACTTGCAAACATGTGGAGAGCCTAGAGAATGAAGACAAAACTATACCTCTTACTGCAGCCAGCTTCTAACCCAGCTTGACTTCAATCCTGCCAGTACTCCAACAGTGAGAGACCCTCATACATGAATTTACAACAGCAAATTCACTTTTCCCAGACAGAAACAGCCTTGAATGAGGCCCTGTTATTTCCCTCATCTCTGGTTTTGGGTTGCTACCCTATGCAGATTAATAGACCAGCCACTACAGGAACCTGCCCCGCATGTTACTGTAAAGACTTCTGCTTTGTGTGTTTCTGTTTTCCATTTCAGAGATATGAAAGGGCAGGAAAGACCCTCCAGAGTAACACTTACAACAGAACTTAATCCAGTTACCTCTGCACTGGGCCCAGTAACTTCTAGATTTCTCTTTGCAGTTTGTTCTTCAAAAAAATCCCATTCAAAAAAAAGGGATCATACTTTAATTCTACTTTGAATATAGGTCTGGTAATCATGTGCTGTTCTTATTCACACAATCCCAGAGGATATTAATAATTACATTTCCTCCTGGTAATAGCAGTCCACATACTGATGAAGTCATACCAATTTTGTCTTTCTGAAGTGAAAACATTTAGCTTTATTCTCTTCACTTCATGAGCTATCTCTGACGATACTGGTCCACTGGTACTGTTGATTCCTCCATCCCTCCTAAAAATGTCCAAGCTATTCTCCCACTTTTTATACCCCTTGATCAATCATCACTGAACTTAAAGCTGCTGTGAATTGGGTGGGGAAGGGGCAGAAACAAAGGAGAAAAAGAAAGCCTAGTTTATGTCCATCAAGACAAAGGAACACAGAAACAAATGGGGAAATATAGCCACCTAAACACTATAAAACGCTCAGGACCAGATGCATCTTTTGCATGCTGCTGCCCAGAGAATCATTAGGAGACTGGAGAAAGGAGACACCATTTTGGAAAAAAAAAAAAGTATTATGAAAGTGAAGGTTGAAACCGTGATTACATTAGAGTCTTTGCTCAGAAAAGCCTTATTTTCCTTTCTTACTGCAGAATTTTCTTATATTTCAGGAAAAGAGTCAGAAACAGCCTTGCCATGTAAGCTGCATATTTCCAGGATACAATCTGGAGCTCACGTGTTAGAGAGCAGCTCAAGAGATTGTGAAGCAGCTGATCTCATTCCCAGCAGAAGACATCTAAAGTACAAGGCATCACCTCCAAAGTCCAGCACACCAGATTGGTGCACAGGCCTCCTCCACCCCACCAGCCTCCATAATATCTGATCTAATGCTGCCTTCCTGCAAAGCAAAACCAAGCAGTGTCCAGGATCCGAAGCTTATGGTGCCAATTACTGGCATTCCCTTCATAGAAGCCACGTCCTGTTTTGCTACTGAATCTTGGCCCAGCAAAACTCAATAAAGACATCTCTCCTCTCTGACACTTAAATATCACTGACAAGTACAATTAACACCAGGTCAAACATACCACTCTTCACATTTTAGAGAATCTGGTTTCAGCTGTTGTAGTGAAGCTTTTTGATTGTGCCAATGACTCGTAGCAGAAGAGAGGGCATAAAGCAGGGTCAAGAAACCCCTGTAAGAAGTTTTTCCCCTGAATTAGTGAGATTTTAATCTGTATTTTACCTGCTAACTAAAGGAAAAAGGATTTGTTAGGATTACTGTCTTTGTATTAACATGAAACCTGTTTACACATAAATAATAAATGCCTATTTTATATACAGAACTTATACAGGCTTAAATGATACCCAAAAATCATCCAAAAACTGGACCTAAAGCTGAACAGACTTATCTAGGCCCTCAGTTAGTCAAGAAGGCAAGTCACCCAGGAAAAGAAAAATAAAACAACCAACTGAAGCAATATCATTCCCAAATTTCTTTCAGGCCTGCTTCAGTCTCGCTGATACATCTCTGGTCCTTATCAAACAAAATGCCCAATGCCTTGTCCAGGGACTCAGATGAACAACTAAGTGATAATATTCCAGGAAATCTCAGCACAGCATGGAGTTCACAGGCGGAGCAGATGCATTCCCCAACTTTTATAGTAGCTTCAGTTTGAAATTGAGTTTCTTGTTACGTCATTGGACACTGGTTAGTCCCAGGACCTTGTTCGGGATGCAAGGGTCACCCTGTGAAGGCTCTGGCTGCACAGACAGGCTCATTAGATGAGCACAGCTTCTACTCTACTTGTGGTTTAACCTATCCAAAACAGGGAATTCAGAGAAATCCCAGGTGCTGGAAGCACATACTTCACCAAGAGGAAAAGAAATAATTTCAACATGGTTTTAGAGAGCCAAAAGACTTGGTTTGTTGAACTGGTATTTGATTACACTCTCAGCTACACTTGGTTACCTTCACTACTCATTCACCACCCCCTAAGGAACACCTGTAACAAATCATCCACCTATCCTAAAACAGCATGTCTGGACAGGAAAAAACAAAAAATGAGACTTTAAAAGCAACCTCACAGACTATGAAACAATACTTGTACCATTCTGGGTCACAAACTCTCATATGTGGCTCAGTATATTTCTTCATCATTAAACCTCAGCTTCTGCAGGTGACTTTCTCCTATCCTGCAAGCCTGCACTACTATGTAGAACAACTTAGCAGACAATACAAATATATCCAGTCCCTTATCCTCAGAAGGCTACCAAATACCATTCCTAGAGGTTTGCACTATGTAACAAACCACAATAACATTTCTTTGCAGAAAAAAAAAAAATCCACGTTCCCATCAGATTTTATTTTGTTTACAAAACATACATCAAATCAATTTTTTATGCTGTCAAAGGGAAGGTTAAATCAAAGCCATCCATGTCACATCTCAGCCCTCAAACCTAGAAAAGGATCCCTACTCATCAGACAGGGATGAAATTGCCCTAAGCAGCACCACAAAGAACTTAGCCATAATGAATTTTTCCAACACCAAAGGAGAACTGGGGACAGATATGAATAGCATAAAGTTGCAATAATCTCCATATGGGTACGACAAAGCAATAACAAAAAATACATGACAACAATCAGCTTCACCTTTAGACTCATCTCTCCACGAAAAGCAAATATTTCTCACCTGTGAGCCCATGACAGATGGTGACACTCAAGGTCAAGAGGACAAGCTGGCTGCATAGCTGGCGGAGATTTTTCCTGTGGAATAAAATATGCCCCTGTGTCCTTACCTTACAATCCAAATGAAGTTTATAGCCAGGCTGCTGTCGTATTTGACCACTAATCCCAGCTGCTGGCACTCCAGGGAACCTGGGCAGAAGACAAAGAAGAGACCATCATGAGCAGCCAAAGTGTTCCTCTCCCCACCAGACCGCAACCATTGAATTCCATCAGTCAACATCTTCCTAAAGTAAATCCTGCTGGGTACATGGAACACGGACTGCCCTGGTAAGAGAGGCTTAAAAGGTTGTCGTGGTTTTACCACAAATTTAGCGGGTTTGGGCAAGAGATTCCGAGAGAAGCCACAAACACACCCCAAAATGAAGAAAACACACAAATAGAACAGTTTATTTCGCGCACACACAAAACCGGACAAATAAAGTGCAAACAAAACAAATTAAGTTTCCCAGGGCCCATGTTGGGATGAGGACGCTCTGGAAATAGTGCTGGTCTCTCTCTGGGCCCCCCCGGAGAGATGCCGGGGTATATAGAGGGAGCACGTGGCCGATCTGAGGACCCCCTTAGCAGCGCGAGCTTCCGTCCAGCTTTGACTGAAGGAGAAATACTCAAGAAAAATTAGAAACCACGCGCGCCCCCCTCCCTCCCCTTCCCGATAGCCCAGGGAGGGATTTAGTGTTGATTAAAAAAGATGTGGTCTTTGGGCCCCGGGCAGTAGACGCCGATAATAGCCAGACAACTTGCCCCCGGGGGGGAAAGAAAAAAAACCACAAAGGAAAAAAAAAACAACGAAAGGGAAGAAACAACCCCCCTCCCCGAGGAAAGAAAATCCGCCTCCCCGAAATCCACAAGGAAGAATGCAATTCCGAGAAAAAGGAAGTCCACCCCACACCTCCAAAAGAGAAAGAAAAAAAGGAAAGAAAAGAAAAACCTATTCACGAAAAAAAGTGATCAAAAAAAGAAAACAGCTCCTCCCACAGGCAATACCCACCAGACCGCTGCAGCAGAATCGCCAACCCGATCTCCACGTGGACGTATGTCCCAGTGACGACAAGAGGCAATGTTACCACTACCACATCCAAAGCCAAAGAGGGAAAATGGCCGGCCATCCTCCGCTTTTATAGGGAGGTCCCAATATGTGCCTGCGCAGATGGATCCCCAGGGCTGGCCCTTTTCTCATTGGTCAGCTGCCCTGGGGGCCCGCCCCGTGTCTGCAGTGGCTCACAGGAAGACACCATGGCCAGCCGGAAGCTACGCGCGCACCGGGATGGCATATCCGGAGATGGCGGCCGCCGCCAGCGCCACGTGCTAGTCGGGTCCAGCACCAGCCCGTGCAGGGTCCCGCCCGGCGCCGTTCCGACTCGTAGCCTGCTCCACTTCCGCTGGCTTTTCCGGGGTCGGTTGTGTCACCACACTGAACACCTCGTGACGCCGGCTCGGCAAAGCGCCGGGCAGTCCAGAAGCCCCGGGCTCACGCGAACCGCCAGGCTCAGCCTCCCTGTGGTTTGGACTGCAGGCACAAGCCACCATGCCCGGCTCAGGTCTCCAAACCCCAGGGCTCGGCCGGGGCATCCAGGACAGCAGCACGGGCAGCAGCAGCGTGGCCGCACAGCCTGCCCCAGCGCAGCCCCCCTGCTCCATGGGGCTGCCCAGCTGTCGCCGCCGCTCTCGCCACCGCTGCTCTCGCCGCCGCCGCTCTTGCCGGGGCTGAAGGACGTGGAGGAGCCGGCGGCAGGCGCCGGGCGGCCCCCTGGTCCGAACAGGTGGGGGGAAAAGGGTCGTCCCCCCCTCCTTCGCCCGGCCACCGGCCCGCGCGGCAGCAACAGAGACCGTTTTTACTTTCGGTTTTAACCCTACGACAAAGGTGCGGGCAACATCTCATTGCAAATAAGTAGAAAAATCCAGAGCAGATTCTTCCCTTCCTCAAACGGCATCCCAGGTGAAGTCTCCTCTTGGAGATGGAGAGTGACATTTAAGTCAGATTATGTTAGCTAACACTTTTCACCTGGGATACTCATAAATAAGCCCAAAATGGATTTGCTGGCAGTGCTTACCCCATGCTGTCATAATGTTGGCCCCTGGCCATACGCCTGAGAAAGAAAGCAGAAAAAGGCACAGAGAAAATTATGGGATGAACTCTTGGAGCAGCAATAGGCTCATCTAGAGTTGCAGACCCTTCATTTGCAAATCAGTTCTGGCTGACACTGTGGCAACTGGCCCAAAAGAGTCTTCCTTCTCCAAGGAGAGAGGCAAATTAGCCCCATTCCCATTGCTTATTTTTTTGTGCTCAGCACTAAAAACTTTATCCAGACTACAATTATTTCATCATTGCCTTACAGCACAGGCAGGTTTGGAGGAACATCAGAATAAAAAGCAGTGTCTTTTCAGCAGCATCTCTCCAGTGCTATGCCTTAAAAAAAGATAGAGTTGTCAGAGTTTTCAGAAGTTAATAGAAGGACTTCCAAGCATGGAAGATAACTGCAATTTAAGATCCTCCAGTTAAAGTACACATATTTTGCCAAACTTGCTTTTAAAAATCATTCCACCACAACTGTTTCTATCCCACATACTTCAAGAATAAACAATGTTTGTTCTCTAAAAATTGTTTTAGAAATATTTTTATCAAAAAGACATGGGGAGAAGGACTAATTTTTTCTCCTCTCTTTTTTCCTACTTTATCTTTCCCCTACCATTTTAGCATAGAAAAAGAGGAAATGCCAGTTACACACAAAAAGTTCAACTCATGCTTTTTAATTCCATTAAAAATAGGTCCAGAAAGTGAGTAAAACATTTTTTCTCCCACAAAAACTCAAGTTTTTCCAAAAATTAATTTTAGAAACCTTCAATAAACTTCCCTTACTCAGCTTTAACCTGGTGCTCACTCCAACTAGGGCTCCACATTTAAACCCCTTCTAACAGAGGCATAACAAACTAATATTATGCTCGTTTATTGTTACTTGCTACCTCAAAAACTTCTGCTTTCCAGCTAAAACACCAACTTTACTTCACAGCCTCAGAAGAGCTAGATCCGAGGTCAGGATTTCTATAATCCCAGAGCCTCCTTTAATTTTACAATCAACAAATCCATCACTGGTGAGTATCACAGAGATTATTTTCCAAGCGGCAAAACAAAATTGCCTGCCTAATTGGAGGACAAGCAAAAGAAAAACTTGAACAAGGCTTGCTGGCAACCTGAACTGCCTTGTTTTCATCTCCAAGCTGGGTACTCACCTCTGCTGCAGAGCAAACACTGCTGGAAGCAGAGGGCTACAGATAGGTGTGTCTGTGGGTGGGGCTTGTTGTGAAGAGGCGGAACCTGTTCATAGAATCACAGACTCATCATAGAATCATCAAATCGTCATAGAATGCTTAGGGTTGGAAGAGGCCCTTAAAGATCATCTAAGTTCCAATCCCCTGATTGGAATCCACGCCAGTGGAAGCCCAACCCGGTAGGCTCTGTGTGGTATTTCTGGGGTTTTCCACTCAGAAGAAATCATTAAAAACTGTGCTGCTTTGCATCTGTGCTAAGAAATAAAAGTATCTCCGTGCTATAATAGTTTGAGTAATAATTTCACTTTTCGAATAACAGAGTTCTTCCCTCTCTGTCCCCAGAAGGCAATATGAAAGTTGAAGGACCAAGAGATCTTCAGTTCTGCCTCCTTGAGGCTGTTCTGTATAATCCTGGGGGAACAGACCCTGAATTAAATCTTTCTGGTGTCCTGGCATATGGCAGCTGAAACACCAACAGAGTTTCCAGGCAACTGCTGCATTCTCCTGAGAAAGCATCATTTCCAGCCTGCTTTGCCCCTCAAATATTCCAGCCAAACCATGCATGAATAGCAAAGGGTATCTGGGATGCTCAGAGAATAAATGACACCAAGTGGTGCTAAAAGTAGCTGAAGGTAAAATCTATTTTTATTACAAAAAGGTGAAATGAAAAGCTTTATCTACCTGCAAAAGCAGATCTCTATTATTAATATATATGTGGTCTCTTCCCTAGAATGGTGGAAAAAGTCACTTTGCTCCACAACTCCCTAGTATGCATTGTGTCCCTCTGAAAACCATGTCCAGACTAAGTCAGTTAGAGCCAAATATTTCCCTTCTATGCAAATCAGGCTCTAACAAAGTCAAGAACAGCTCCATGTTTCCAAAGTCAGAGGAGACTAATGATGTCTGTTGGTGTTTGCCCATGGAGCCATGACCCATGTGGAAAGGGAGAGGAGGCTGCAGGCAGCAGGGAGATGGAGTTAGGGAAGGCAGAGAACACCAGTGAGTGAGCACAGGGCTTGATCTCCAGCTGCCACTGCACCACCTTTGCAAGAAGCTCTCTGACTTGTGACCCAGCCCCATTTTATGGGCGTGAGGTCTTCATGGTATTTCAGGCACCATTTGCTAAGGGACAGCTGGCATCCAAACAGCTTTTTCTTTACAACCAGATGCAAGTACACCAAACCCCACTACACACACAGATTTACTCACATCACACATTTGAATTGCTTAATGTGGTACATGTGTGCCACTGCTAAATCCACACGTCCTTCACTAACTCACCCAGCCCTGGCTGTGCACACATGATGGCTCAGTTTGGTTCTGATGGCTTTTGCAGGAGAAGGTCAGAGGGTTCACTTGAGGATATCCAAACTATTTTAAAGATACTACCCCATTCCTTTATGCTACAGTGGCTGCACCTTTCTCTACACAGCACAGCAGATACACAGTGAGGAACTTGAACACAGCTTTAAGCCATTGCTGTAGACGTATCATCTTCCCTGGTTTCCCTTAGGTCTCTACCTTGTCATGTCTCACACAGCCCCCAATCTAAGCAAAGGGAAGGATAAACAGTGCAGACAGTCTGGAAACACTGGATATTCCTCCCCTTTCTGCATGACCTCCATGGGCTTGTCTTCCAAGGTTTCATAGCTCTCCCTGGGCTCAGCTGTTCATTTCATTGCTCCATGCTTGGCCTCTCCTTCATCCTCCTCATGACTCCTCACAGTCGGGGGTCACTGAAGCTCAAGCTGCTGAGCCTACCCGAGACCTCATCCCTCATTCCCAACCCATGAGTCACTTCCTTCCCTCAAACCTCACCTTTCAACTTCCATTTTTCATTTGCTTATGACTTTCTGTCCATCTCCATAGGGGTTTTTGCCCCACACCATCCAAACACAGCCCTGCTGGTCCAGGCAGGAGTGCTACTAGTGGTTTCAGCAGCAAATTGAGGGGTGTGAAGACATCACATAAACACACGGAGCTAAATCTTCCCTTCATGCAATGAAGTGCCAGCCCCTGTGGGGATGACTTGACTTCATCAGCTGAAAATCTAAGCCATGTTGCTGTGATCGCTTGGGGTTTCTTTTCTCTCAAGAAAACAACATCAGCAGATGATCAAAAGTTACTTGGAAATGGGAACAAATCCATCTGAAATGAAAGAAAAAAGAAAAAATTCACTGTTTTCCCATTTCACATGCTTTGAAATTGGCACGGTTTTTATGATTTTTCATCAGTGTTTTGTGTTGAAATTATTGTTATTTTTGGAAACCACCAGAAATATGACTTTTGGTAGGAAAATATAGTGCATGGCCAATAAAAGAATTACTATCAGGATTTCAAAGAGCATACTGAAAAATCATCTCTAATTTAATAAAAAAATATGAAAATATAATTAGTGATAAATTAGTTTCAAAAAGTTTCATTTTAAAAGAGCTTAAAAAAACCTTTTTTGTGTATGAAGAACCATAAACTTTTAGCTTATCACACAACCATGCCAGCTGAGTTTGAGAATTTTACCATCCTCAGCCTCTGACAACCAGTAATAAAGGCACTTGTGAACACCAGGGCCCACGTGGGACAACTGGCTCGATGTTCTCTGATGGACACATTCCTGATGGCTCTTTCTCATATAAAGCATTGGCTCCTATATGGTAAAGTAATCCTTATTCTTTTACTGTGTCAGCTATGAATGGGAAAGTCCTCTGTGGAAGAAGTAGATGTTCAATGAAAATGAGCAAAAGCATGGTCAACCCTGGGATTTTAGCACATGTAATAAGCTGTACCTAAGGTCAGAGCAAAGAAAATCCCATAGTCACTATGGTCCCTTTAAGAATGTCACTCCTGCTTTCAGCATCCTCCTCCTGGGCTCTTCTCCCCTTGCACCCTCAAGTCACTAATGCTCAGTGACAGCCAGTGCCATTTCCCCTAGGACTTGCCACCTGAGCAGTCTCCCTCCTCATTGAGGTGATGGAATGTCCAAACAAGGTTCTTCCTCCTGGAGTCTCTTCTGAAAGTCCCAGCTTCTGTCCAGAACTCTCCACCCAGTTGTCTCTTCCAAGGAGCCACTGGGCAGAAATACCTCTAGGAACTCAAGAAACAGGGGTAGTATATCCATAACCACACCAGGAGAGAAGAGCATCGTTCTTAATTTACGCCACCTCTGACAGCAAGATCAGACCCCTCCAAGGGCTCAGGTCTAAGCCTGCTCAAAGTCATGTGCACAGGCTGGGAATTACAACACATGTAATACAAGTTCATATGGTCACTAGACCTTGACCAAAAAACATCAGGCTACCTTGGGGTCTGGGACTGCTTCTCTCTCTTACTGTTGATTCATTGACATGCCTGTTTTCTTCTGCTTATTACACTGGCTCTCCCCAGATGCACCCTCCAGCACCTTCGCTAATGTAAAGTCCAACACTTTGTCAGGGTTTAGTCACTGGCCATGTTTGGGCTATCCGTTGCCACTGCTGGGATGATGACAGATGCAGACCAGGGAGCAAAGAGTGAGCTCTGACAGGGACAGGGAACTGCCCTCCCATGGATGCTCCCTGGTGACTGGTGGCCTCTATCAAGGGTGGAGCGTGATTGTGCAGCAAACAAGGGACAGACAAGGCTTGGAAGGGTGCTCTGGCGCCTGCAATCACCTCAGGGGAGTTTATCTTCCCCATCCCCTGCTCAGCAAGCCAGAGATGAATTACTAGGGACAGCTGAGAGAGGAGGCAAATGGCATCACACTGACCGAACAAGGTCTGTGACTGCGCACTGTGGGATCCTAAATATTTGGAGAGCAAAGGTCAGGAGAACAGGACACTCCTCAGAGATGATTTTCTTCCCATCCCATGGCAGGGACATGGGGCTGCTATGCCTGGAATGACCCTGGGCATTGGACATATCCAGCGCCCTTATGGGTCAGCCCAAGGTTCAGTGGTACCCACAAGACATATCCTTGTTTTCCAGGTTTCAGGTGCCACTGGGGCCCAGCATGATGCCCTCCCTTGTGCCTAGTCAGTATTTATGACAGACCCAACATGGTGCAGCCTGAAGCCAGGAGAAAAGTGCCCACTGGCCACACCACATCCTTAGTGGAGCATGGCAGAAGCTGCCACTGGGTGGCTGATCCTCCTTGCCATGTTCCCCATGCCGGCTGGCCAGGCCCCCAGTCGTTGCCAAAATAAACACAAGTGTGACAACACTGACATTTGCTTTCCACAAACAAGCTCTGGGAGAAGGGGACAGCCGTGATATTTTTTGCAGACTGGTCACGAGGCAGGAGATAACCTGCCCAAAGCAGGGAGATTGGCATCATGTCCCACACACGGCCATTCCTACCCCCAAAAAAGCATCCCTCCACTGAAGGATCACAGCTCTTCCTGATGCCAGTGATGGCAGAGGTCCCACACTTGGCTGGTGGCTATTGCTGGGATGTAGGCAGGGGTAGTGGGCCAGGATTTCACCTGCTGGCTCTTTTTATGCTGGGAGAGGTTAAAAAGACATCTGGAGGGAGTTTGGAAGGGTGAAGAAGTCAAACCAAGGGTCCTGCCAGATGGAGATGTGCACATAGAGGATCCCAAGGCTCACCACAACTCAACTCACCCACTCACCCCAGCCCACTCACAGGAATGAGCATCTGTCAGACCTCCGATTGAAAGGGGACCATCAAGACACCTTACAGGCAACAGGGAGAGGTTTCAATAAGGACACCCATACTGTGGTACCTGATGCTTCAACCTTTCTCACCTGTCTCAATTTCCTATTCCTATCCCATCTTGGGATTTGGGAATCAGGTGAGATCCGTTGATGGAGTGCCAGCACCCCTGGGATTTCCCCTGGAGGGAGGGCTGGGGACAGAGGGGAGTCCCTGTGAATGTGGTGCCAGTCAGTTTTATTCTGGGAGAGATGCCAAAGCTGAGCACAGCTGCTGAAACAGGGGCTTTCCTCATGAGTAGGCTGTTGTCCTGCTGCCCCTGACCTCAGCTGAACACTGTGGGGAAAATGGGGAGAGATTGCACATCCCTCTCCTGCACCCCAAACCCTCCCTGCGTGTGGAAGAGGCATAACTCTCCCCACTGCAACCATGATCCCAAACTCTCACTCTGGAGCTGTGTGAGCATTGCTGTCACGGTCACTAATTACCCAGATAATTCAGCTCAGTGAGAAATGAAGGGATTTATTTTTCTGCTTATTGCTCCAGCCAGGTTAAGGCATCTGGAAACAACTCCCACATTTTCAAGCTGAAGTGAATATTGAAGGACAAGTTGCAGCAGCAAAAGGTCAGGCTGTTAAACCGTACATCTATAATTAACCCTCCCAGTGCATTAAAAAATGGTCAGGAATCACAAGGCTGCTCAGGAAAACTGAGGCAGAAAACAGCAAAGCAGCATCCCCCAAGAGCAGACCAAGCTCTGCAGCATCATCCCCAGCACCACCCTGTTCTTCCCTTGGTGAAAACGCTGGACGGAATCCTTGCTGAGCCAGCTCCAGGTCCTGTCCCTTGGAGAGCAACAGGCAAAGTTTCACAGGGTATTGAGGGCATACAGATCTCGGAGCCTGTGCTAGTGGTGTGAGTGAATTCCTTAAAGCCGCTGGATGCTTCTCGCAGCTGTAGAACAAATTCAATAACAATACTATGAGCAATGCCTTTTTAATAGGCACGAGGTGAAAAGAACCCAACGAGTCAATATTTGCAGATGAAAACAAAATAAGCCAAGCTGTTAGCACAGAGGAATGCAAGGGAGGCCGGAGGCGGCTGGGGAAATTATTATTTCATCTGCCAGACAGCCGTGGTCCTGCCCGCTGCCTCCTTCCCCCACTGCCCACACTGGCTGTGCCGGAGGGAGGGCAGGGGGAGGTGCAGACGGGGCAGAAACGAGCAAATGGTTTGGCTGTGGCAGCACCGGCGTGTGGCTGGGGCTGGCTCAGCGCTGCGTCCGCTGGAGGGTAAGCTCTGCCCTGGCCCAAGTATTTAATGTCAGCGGCTGGAATGTGCTTAACACAACATTTTACAAGGGAACATTAGTCAAGCATCTGCACTGACAGAGCGGGTCAGCGATAAGGAGCCGGTGCATGGGAGCTGCAGGGAGGCGGCTCTCCTTTCAGGCTAAGGAGGGCAAATCTTGCAGACACGGTGCCAGGGCACACTAAGGGGGTCAAAATGGGCCAGGCAGCCCTGTTTTTGGTCTAGCTGTCCTGACAAGCATCACGGAGAGGTGATAGTGCCACACTGACAAGCAGGGTCCCGCTTCCCACGCTCCCCTAGCTATTGCATGTGCTGTCTGAGAGCCCTCGTCCAAACCTCCTGCAAGGTGGGATTTGTAGAAGTCTGTCCAAAAGCCATTGCCTGCCACATGCCCTTGTTGCAGGAGTACCGGCTGTCTGTGGGTGGGAGTTTTTCACAACACAGGCTTTGCTCACTTGCAGCAGGGTCTCTCAAAACAGCTGCTTCCATCTGAGCCAGCACAGCCAGGCCATGGCAAGGAGCATCCATCCCTGATCAGCAGAAGGGAGATGTACCACAGCCTGGAAATCTCCCAGAAATCAGGTCAGTGAAACATTAGCCAGTTTCCCCCCTGACCTGAAAACAGCACTTCCCTCCATCTATTCCTGGAGCTATCCCTGTTCATTAGCCTTCTTGGCCCCCAAGCTTAAAAAAATTGCCCAGTGTCATGACTCCTTAATAAGATATCATCTTCAGCCATGATAAACACGAGCACTCAGTAAATAATAGCCCTGCCATGTAATGTCATGCCTCTACCATCTGTTGTAGCAATGACTGTGTCTCACTCACCTGCCACCCTCTCCCGGCTGCTCTGCATGAGCAGTGAGAGAGCCAGGCCAGCACTTGGCCATTCAGCCCCTCCAACAGCTGCTGGGCTTGGTTCTGGGGTGTGCAGGGCAAAGCAGAAAATGTGCCGGGACACAGGAGGAGGTGCACGATCCAGAACAGGAAAAAGGGAGCATGGCCCTTAGCACCTGTCTGCCCCAGGAGAAGCAAAGGTGCTTCCTCACTTTATTCTCTCTTTCCTCCTTGTTCTCACCTTTTCTTCTGATTTTATCTTTCTCTTTTTTCTTACTATCTTTCTCCTTCTACCTTCCCTTCCCTCTGCTCTGTTCCTAACTTCCTATTCCCCTATTCCTATATTTGCCTATTTACCTATTTACATGTTTCTCTTTCCTCTCTTTCCACACCCCTGTGCTTGCTTCCTGCTGGCCTGTTTGAGCACAATCCCTCTGCAAAGTCACTTCTACAAAGCTCTCTAAGCCTTACCTAAGGGACAGAGCAAAACTGAATGCATTTGAAAACCTCATCTTGGCAGTTTTAGAACAGAGTTCTCCTTCTTCTCCTCATCTTCTCCCACTAGAGAGCACTAACCCCTTTGTGCCTCACTTTATCCATCTGCATATCTGGATTAATGACCCAGAGCAAACCTGTTGCCATGGGGTGGGTTTTTCACGATGGTTGGCTGTGGACACTTAATTCTGCTCCTCAAAAAAAACACTTTCTCTCTGAGCCATGAAGAGGAGACTGCACTACAAAGCAGCTGTTGCTCCTCACTGCTCAAGCAGCTCCTGTTCCTTTTCTCCACATCCCATGCCCATTACCCACTGTTGGTACAGCCCCTTGCCAGGGCTAGAGGGGCACAGGCATCAGGTGGGTGTTGCAGAGCAGGAGGTAATTGCTGGTAGCAATAAAAAAAAAAAAAAGTTAAAAATGTTATGGATTAATGAACGTTGTTTCTGCTAGGGGGGGGATTTCAATTATCTAATACCCTTGGTCTGCAGTGAAGGAGACAGACACTGCCTTTTCAAGATGCCTTTTTTGCCCCCTCCCTTTCCTGTGAAACTTGGGTTACACTGAGTGCGTAAAGAATAGCAAGACGTGGCAGTGCTGTTTGCCATGAAAACTAATAGGGCCATGCCTGCTTTCATCAGGAGTGTAACCAGAGCCACGGATAATGTTTTAAAAGGCACAGCAGCTTCAAGTGCAAGCAGGGATTTATTAATGAAATCGAAACCAAGGCTTTGCGAGTCTTATTTTAAGAGTTGAAGGAGAAAGGAGTGAGCTGCCTGGCCAGGCGGCCCGAAAGACAAGGTGGCCAGAGCTCTAACACTGAGCAGTGGTGACAACAGCTCATAGCACTGCTGGGCTGCTGTTCTTCCTCTGCTACAAGTTATCTGTACAACCCCGGTCATGTCACTCAGCTTCACTGTGCTTCAGCTCTTAACCTGCACAGGGGAACAAGAATCACTCCCCTACAACCTCTCTATAGAGAGATTATACTTCCATATAAATTAGGATCATGCTCTAAGGACACTTCAAGTCTCTGCAATTCCTTTGGGGCCCCAAAAGGACCCAAAGCAGTAGTCAAGTTTTTTCTCTGGATCCTACAGGTTCAGAGAGCAGCTCTGTGACCTTCTGGACTCTGGCACTGCCACACGACAGGACAGTCATGCACAGCAGGTGGGAATAGGATGAGAAATGGAAAAAAGTACCAGGTGGTGGTCAGAGCAAGCAAATGGATGCTCAGACTCCAAGGGTCTTTGGTTCTGCTACAAACACAAAGTTCATTGATATTTGAGGTGCCTGGTTTCTGCTGCCTTGAAAAAGCAGTGGTGAAGCAGTGACCACTGCTGGAAGACTGATTTCCTGGTTTGGCCTGCTCTCAGTGCTCCTGATGCTACTCAATAGATTCAAATATCTTCTCTGTGCTGACAGATGTCTCACCAGTCCTCAATTAGGCTGCAGGAGGCAGCAAATACAGTCTGCTCCTTCTGATTCAGGAGAGAGCTGAGTATGACCTAAAAGTGCTGAATTTGGTGCCAGGAGAAAAGGAGACCAGGCTCCTGAGAGCACACCTTGGTTTAACCCCAGTCAATAACTAAGTACAATGAAGACGTTTGCTCAGTTCCCCTCACCCCAGTAGGGTAGGGAGGAAAGTTAGAAAAAGGTAAAACCCATGGGCTAAGAACAGTTTAATAATGGAAATTAATTAAAATATAATATTAATTAGTAATAATAATAAGAGAGATAGCAAAAAGAAAGAGAGTACTAAACCTCAAGAAAAACAAGTGATGCACAATACAATTGCTCACCCCCCACTGACTGATGCCCATCCCATCCCCAAGCAATGATCCAGCCAACTCTCCCCAGTTTATATGCTGAGTATGATGACCTATGTTATGGAACATCCTCTCAGCCACTTTGGGTCAGCTGTCCTGGCCATGCTCCCTCACAGCTTATTGTGAACCTCCTCACTAACAGAGCATGGGAAACTGCGAAGTCCTTGACTTAGGGTAAGCACTACTTAGCAACAACTAAAACATTAGTGTGTTATCAACANAAAGTTCATTGATATTTGAGGTGCCTGGTTTCTGCTGCCTTGAAAAAGCAGTGGTGAAGCAGTGACCACTGCTGGAAGACTGATTTCCTGGTTTGGCCTGCTCTCAGTGCTCCTGATGCTACTCAATAGATTCAAATATCTTCTCTGTGCTGACAGATGTCTCACCAGTCCTCAATTAGGCTGCAGGAGGCAGCAAATACAGTCTGCTCCTTCTGATTCAGGAGAGAGCTGAGTATGACCTAAAAGTGCTGAATTTGGTGCCAGGAGAAAAGGAGACCAGGCTCCTGAGAGCACACCTTGGTTTAACCCCAGTCAATAACTAAGTACAATGAAGACGTTTGCTCAGTTCCCCTCACCCCAGTAGGGTAGGGAGGAAAGTTAGAAAAAGGTAAAACCCATGGGCTAAGAACAGTTTAATAATGGAAATTAATTAAAATATAATATTAATTAGTAATAATAATAAGAGAGATAGCAAAAAGAAAGAGAGTACTAAACCTCAAGAAAAACAAGTGATGCACAATACAATTGCTCACCCCCCACTGACTGATGCCCATCCCATCCCCAAGCAATGATCCAGCCAACTCTCCCCAGTTTATATGCTGAGTATGATGACCTATGTTATGGAACATCCTCTCAGCCACTTTGGGTCAGCTGTCCTGGCCATGCTCCCTCACAGCTTATTGTGAACCTCCTCACTAACAGAGCATGGGAAACTGCGAAGTCCTTGACTTAGGGTAAGCACTACTTAGCAACAACTAAAACATTAGTGTGTTATCAACATTATTTTCATACTAAATCCAAAATGCAGCACTGCACCAGTTACTAGGAAAAAAATTAACTCTATCTATCTTGGCTGAAAACAGGACAAGGCATGACGTGTTTAGGGTCCATTTCTCCATCCCAAGGACAGTGTGGCTGGTCAGTGTGACTGGTCAGCAGGTGTGAGTTGTACAGAAAAGATACTCTATTCATTTATCTCTTTTTAAAAGAAGGAAAAACCCATAAAGAAAGCAGTTCTGTTTGAGAAAAGCCTGTTGGAGAGAGTTCCTTAGCCTCAAATGCCCTTGCCATCTGCACTCATAAGAAATGCTTCATAAGGTTCTCATTTCCTCTTTACCTTTTTTATATAGCCCATAATAAGATACCTAATTTTAATGGACTGTACGGATCTCAGTAGCAGGGAATGGCTCCAGCAGAAAGGCTTTAAGCTTCTGTTTCAACAGGATCAGCAATGGAGCTTTTGGTCTCTTGCTTGGCTCTGCTTCAGGTGTTGGTAGAATTTCTGCAGGTTTTGGTGGGATTTCTGCAGCCACTTCCACCAAAGCCCTCCCTACCTGCTCAGAGATGCTCAGATGTAGATGGCCCATCTCATGTTTGTGGGAATCACAGAATCACAGAAT